>CM052157.1:8521086-8538827 GCA_028455555.1 Augochlorella aurata | reverse complement strand
AAAAAAAAATTAATAAATTTCCTACTCAATCTTGCATATTATGTATTACTGCTCGTTTATTGAAAATTAATTCTGGCTGCCAGTAATTCCAGCGTGGCGCCTATGTATAAACTTAGTACGACCGCAAAGGGCCAGAGCTGTTCAACTACTTGACCGTGTGAGCAGCGATTATCAGTCCAGGACAAACACCGATCTGCGGGCTCTAGGCCCTACTCCCGAGGGCAACTGTGTCCCTTCCTTAGCTCTTTGCGAGACTCCCCACCAGTTAACTTCGCGTTAACTTTGCTGAAAATAGTGACAGATATCAATTGTAGGTTACGTCGAGATTGAGTGACATAGAATGAGCATCGGTCTTGGTGGGTGTCTACTATGAAATAAGTTAAAGATAACTCGATAATGAATGCGTCACGAATTTAGAATTGTCCTAATAGGTAAAATCTATTTTTCTGTAATTCTAGTCCATCCGGAGCAGGTTAATAAATATTTCATATATTTATAATAAAAATGACTAGATGAAATTTAGAAGAATGAAAATCTGAAAAGAATTCACGGACTTTGAATACACTATTCCGAATTCATTGAAATCGTTAACGGAAGAAAGAATTTTCTGTTGGACTCTATCCTCTCTTCCCGTGTTCTTGCGTTTCCTTATGTTTTCCTGGGGTTTCGCGTCTCGCCGTCTTATTTATTCGGCAAGCACGAAGGGGCTGGGTTTTCTCCGCGGAAGAGAGGCGGCCGCGCAGGAAAGAGGCCGGGACGGTAGGAGGACGGTTATGCGAATAACTCGGGGTCTGGCACGGACATACTCGAAGTCGGCGCGGTCCTCCCTGGCTTGGTCTCTCTCTTTCTCTCTCGCGGCGTGTGTCCGGCTCTCGCATGCCACGGCCAATTTCTGCTCCGCCGCATTTGTCTCCCTTGCCAATTGCAAATGCCCTCCCGTGGACAGGACACGCAATCGACTCGAGCACGCATGAGAATTCGACGACGCGACGGGAAGACAGGTCGCAGAAAAGGGGCCGAGCCGCGGGTTCAGCTATTCGGTGGACGCCGATGGATCATTTCGCGTCAACAAATCGATCACGTTTTTCCCTTAGGTTTCTTCCGGGATCTTGATCAAACTGAAATGCGATGTATATCAAGGGGAGTTTAAGTCATCATTTTGCTAATTTCTCATTTGTTTAAAAAATACAGGGCCCTGGAATGTACGATTTTTGTCTTTTTGCCAATGTTTGCGAAGATGCGGCGCACTTAGGAATTTCTATCTCGGAAGCTATTGGTCGCATCTTTCCATATAAATTTTGATCCGATTGAGAAATTGTTTTTACAACGTTGAAAATTATTAACAAATTCTTATGTTTTCGATACCGACTTGAGGTGGCGTTTTGAAAAATTCTAAAAAATATCTTTGCGTTCTTTGACTTTTCGCTATGAAAACAAGTATCCATACATATAATTCGGCACGGTGAACGGCAGCCGCGGCGCGGACTTCGGGGAACAGCTGTCGCCTGGTTTTCTTGGAACGGTCCAGACGCGTGCGCGATCCTCGGATGACTCGAATTCGTCGGGCCACGGAGTTCCGCAAACTTGTCATACTTTTTCCCTCGAATAGAACCGCGATCGAATTGGGTTAGTCGCCGTGATTAACTGGCGTGACAATTGCGGCTCGGATCTGGATGCTGGGACTTCGAACTGTCCTATGGCTCTCGTTTCAGCTGTTCCTCGCATTCACGTAACTGTATAAGGTAACAAAAGTGCCTTACCTTATCTTGCATTTCTTCAGAATATTTGACGTCCCTACTCCTAAGAATTCTTTGAATTTTTACGAATCATAGCCCCTCACTTGAATTTCTATTATTAATTTATATTAATAAATTCATACTACCGAACATACTATTAATTCGTCTATTATTCTAGACTTTGGCTATATTGGCATTCCGATACACTAAATAATTACAAGACTGCGGATATGATTCATTTTTGACAAAAATGATTAGGTTAAATACAAAACAGTAAAAGTATTTAAAAAATTTAAAAACACTGTTGCATTATTAAAATACTGTTTTGTTAAAACGATTAAATGTCTATGTAGCTCTAACATGTTACAATTTTTATTTCGCATAAAAATCCGCAGTCTGGTAATCACCATCAGTCTTGAACAAACATTTCGTCAGATCGAAAGACAGAGTAACGCGCAAAGTCTGTCAAGAGATTATTCAACGAAGAAACAATAGTTTCCCGCTCGCTCGCTAACTTTCGGAAACATTCGCGAACGCTTGGCTTACAATTTCAAGGAACAAACGATAGATTTCGCAGCAGTTCCTGTCTAGGAAAAGCAGTTCTTCCGACGAAGCACGGCTGAAACGCCTTTAATTCTTCCCTCTCTTCCGCCGCTCTCGATTCGCTGTTTTCATTGGATTCACCGAGGCAGATTCGAGATCGCCGAAACAGCAGGAGTACAAAATGGAAACACGCATTCCCAATTTGGCCGTGCAACATTGTTCGGGAACGTTCCGCCGAAACACCGGATCCGGGAGTTTCGCGGCGTCAGCCAAGATATTTCCGCGACGCGCGCGCTTACGGAGGAAGAAAACGGAAAAGCGAATAGGTAGACAGCCGCTGGAAAGGTACAGCGATGGATCGTGATGAGCATTCGATGTCTCTCCTCTCCCTCTCCCGTAGGATGGTTCTACTTCGCAGCGGCGTCTCTGAAATATCTTGAAAGGGTTGATCATTTCGCCGCGTTTCGGAGAACAGACGTCGGCCGGGTAATCGAACGGAAATTGGTACACGAGCATCGGGATACCGATCCGAAGATTAATGATTTTCTTTTCGAGAAATAGCATTTCTCGTATCGGCCTCTTGGTTGTTTCGCCGGAAAAGCAAGAGAGAATGAGAGAAATATTTCCTTGCGGTTTGGAAATCGCGCGTTTGAGCCGGCGCGCTGTTGCAGAGGAATTCTTTCTCGAACCGCTGCCACTTTTCGCAGCAATTTGTATGTTCTCCGAGCGTCGCAATGAACACCTGCAAGGTTTCTTCGTGGCCTGTGTTACAAAACAAAAATTACCGCGAGCCAGATCTACAAGAAATTAGAGATTTCGATGGGTGCAATAAACAGCAACCCTGTCGCATCAAACTTTTTACTATATTTTAGAGGATTATTAGCAATCACACAATTACAATAGTTGCTTAATTTACAGTAATTTGATGCTAGATTCAGCAAGGTATACCAATAGATTTAAGAAATTATAACAGACGTCTGCCTAAGCTTTTCCCTTTTTTATTAAGCTATGAAACCCCTATTGGGATTATTAGCAGCATGCGCATTGCTGTTAAATTATCTTCCATAAACAACGTTGCATGCAATGTACTCTCGATTACTTGTATTCGAAAATAAGTATCTCGACACAGAAATTTATAATTTCATATGAAAAACCCTCAGGTTTCGCACACGCACCCTGTATGTAAAAGTCCCGCTATTAACGGGGAAAGTTCGCGTATCGAGCACGCGGCAGCCGGGCGAGCTCCCGGTTTTTCGCCGAGTCGTCCATTACCGAGGAACGACTTCGTGAAGTAAAATGCCGATAATAGTAAACCGCGGAGAGGGCGCCACTTAATGGAGGATTTTCAAATCGCCGACGAATAAGGGAAAAGATTGCCTGAAATCGTTCTCGAACTACCGCATTGTTAAGTTCCCGATGCATTTTCATGGCGAGGGCGGGGTCGGCCGGGGACGAAAGGGGGTTGGAGCCAGGCAACAATTTTCCGTCGACCGCGCTATTTAGAGCGAAGGGAAGCCGGTCGTAAGGAATCAGATTTTTCACAGCGAAATTCGTCGTTGTCGCCGCAAGGCTATCATTATGCGCCGTTGCGGGATTTCGCGGGATTCTCTCTCTCTCTCACACACACACTCACTCATTCACTCACTCACACTCTTTCGACGACAACGACAATGTTGCCTCTCCGAGACCCATGAAAAATGGCGGACGCGGTTGCGCCTCGCAAAAGCTCCGAAATATGTACTTATGTCTCTGCGGCCTGGTTGAAAGGGGGCTAAGCCCATGCGTTCCCGTCGACTGTCCCCTCGACTGCATTGCAGAACGCTGGGATCCCAGACCGCAGAATATGGTGCACATGCTACCTCCGGATCGTCGGCTGCTGCGGCAACTTCCGGTCCTGCACCCGCAGCTACCGGAACCTCGAGTTCATCGCGGCTCTTCCAGTTTGCTATTATGCACCGTCTTTCCACGGCTCGCACGGATTATTGTATCATTCTCTAGAGTTCGGCCAAGACTTTTAGTGATTTTTCTGTAACGGGGACGGTCGATCGCCCCCTGAATTCCGTGGCTGTAAGGAGAACTTTCGATGGGAGTGAGATAAAACGATGCAGTTCTTTTACGTTACAGCTGGAATGTTATAAAATAAGGGAAAAATAGAGAGAATGCGGTATGGATATTTTTTAATCTTGAATATTGATTTTAAACTTGAAGTATTCCAATAAAATTGCGATTTGTCCAATAGCATGTGCAGATGGATTTTTTAAATGACACGTTGAACATCATTTTTCGCAGATTTTGACACGCTGGTTTCAAATCCGTTCGCAAAATAGATCACCTCAGGATTTTGAAAAAAGATCAGCGGGCTATCAAATCATTTCAACGAGATAACCATAATTTCCTTAGTTCTTTCGCTTAACAGGAAACCTACCGAGCAGTAATGGTAACTGGCGTAACCATTGAACTCATAAAAGTGAGAAGATAGAATTCATTTGGCTTCCGTAAAGTTTTAATTATAAAACTTGCTCCAATAATGTAATTTATTCAATCATTTCCCACGAAGAAGTCTCTAAAGTTTGTAGTATCGTCAGAATAAAAACCGTGGTAGGTTTAACGTTAAATCGATATTTTTCAAAATCATGAAGCGGCAGATCAATTTTGCAATCTAGCAGAACGATCCGAGGACACTCTGTACAACGGATCGATCCCGGGAATTTTTCTTACGGGAGGATTAACAAGTCCTCCGAAGCGTTCCGTGAATGTGAACATCGCTTTATGAAGTCGTTTTACGATGGCTCTTTTATGAAGTTGTTTTACGAAGCCGTTTTATGTTTCTTCGCTTGATAAGGGAAACGCGGTTAGCAGAGACTGATAACTCCGAAACGGGGACATAGAAAGGGAAACATCGCGGCGATCGAAAGGACGTATCGTTCGATAATATTTACCGTCGTGATTTAGAGTAGGTCGTGTTCCACATGCGCGGTGCATCTGATTTAAAGACTCTTTTGTTATTTTTAACGGCGACTCCGTTCCATTTCCTTTCGTTTTCGTTTGGCTTTCACGCCGCCGGGGATGAACAATCGGCCGTCGTAACGCGAGGCCGGCTCCTCGGTGTCTTCTGACTTCGATCTTAATTAAAAATCCTAACCACCCGTCCGTGCGATCCAATTAATTAACACGAGGGAATAAATTATATAGGAAATTGAACATCCTTGTTCAAAGTCACAAATATAAAGACGAATTTTAAGCATTTCTGGCGAACACGAGAGCAGGTACAATTTAAGACAGTGAAAAGATTGAGAGACACTAGGAACGTTGATTTATTAACTTCAACTTTTCACTGTTTTAGATTATTGGTTTTAAATTATTGACAGAAATTAAGGCTGTTGATCAATTGATTTGAACTTATTAAAATTATTCGAGAAATAAATTTTCCGCAATTGGTGCAAAAAATTTTCATTTTGCATAAAGATCCGCATTTAAGATATGTACCATTAACATCGTCTTTCGATTCAATGAAAAATTCGTTTCAAGAAAAATAGGCGAATAACGCTGCCGTCTAGTTGACACAGCCTGTGCGTTATCAGAGAGGCACTGTCATAGTATATTATCGAATATCCGGACTACGAAACTCTGCGAACGAGGAAGAAGAGCATGCACGAACGGATGAGGGTAGGTCATGATACCGAGCATCTGGCTGCAGCATGGTCGCGTTATTTTTACGTGGAAACTTTTGCTCCGCGAACGCGCCCCTGTCGTGTAAGCAGGCTCAGCAGTAGAGCAAAACGAGCGAGACGGGACATCAAAGAAATCATCGGCGCGGAGTTCATTCATCTTCCTCGTACTCGTAAATTTTCGCGACCGCGTGGGATTTCGGGTTCGCGATCACCTCTGCGAACCCAATGGAAATCTCCGAGCCCTCCACACGTGAAAAACGATCGAATTAACGTCGTCGAGAGATGCTTAACCTCTGAACGATGAATCCCGGCACTGAGGATATCTTCGAAGCTCTTGCAAAATCTTCGTAGCTCTGGAAAATCCATTTGAAGACCTCTGTGTCTTCAGGATCCATTCAAGACCTTTGCATTATCGTCCGAGGCTTTGAAAAGCTTCTAAAGTTCTTTGAAGGATGCCAGAGGGACACGACATCCTCTGATTCAGTCTCAGCCCCTGACGGTCTTCTAAAATTACTTAAAGGACTCTCATCGTACTTTGTGGCCAACAAATATGTTTTACTAGTTTATTTAAGACCTGAAATTTCCCCGAGATTTTTATTAGACTGCTAGTACTGCTGAGAGTCCTCGATTGCTCATCGAATAGCTATCATAGTCCTTGACAGTCTTCTAAAGTCTTTTGTAGTCAATAAAGATTTTTTACTAATTTATTTAAGTCCTGAGAGTTCTTCAAGACTTTTTATGGGACTCCTAAACCTCTGAGAGTCTCCATGGTTCCATTAAAAATTCTCAGAGAACTAGAGAGTCTAACCGAGTACATTTAGAATCCTCGGAGTTTCCGAGAATCTTTAAAAATTTGTCGCGTCCTTGGCAGGCTGTGAAATCTCTTAAAGAGTCCTTAGAGCCTTTGGAAAATTTCTTCAGGTATTAAAAGGTCAAGTAAGGCCTTCAAAGCTTTTGGAAATACTGTATTTCTTTTAGTCAGACCTCTACGTTCTCTGAGAGTCCATGAAAGCACATTAAGGATCCTAAGAGCCTCTGAGAGTCCTAAAAGATCCTTTAGAAAATTTCTAAGGTCCTCTAAGAGTTCATCAAGTTCCAGCGTGGATCCTCAAATCGCCTGGAAAGTCTCCAATGTCTTTATCAAAATTCTCGGCGTCCCCAAGTGTCCATCAAGGTCTAACATGGATCCTCAAATCTCCTGGAAATTCTCCAATGTCTTTATCAAAATTCCTAGAGTCCCTAAGTGTCCATCGAGGATCCTGAGACCATCTTCAGATCTCCAAAGCTCTCCTAGAAGACTGAGAATTGTAAAATCTTCCATCGCCGTCCACAAAGTTCGTTTTCGGAGATGATCGAGTGCACTCCTAGCACGAGAACAGCTCCACCCAACTTTCTTAAACAGCTGTTGAGCAGATTTAGCCATTAGTTCGGCTTTATGTCCTGCCGCGATTGTATATTTAGCACAATTACAGGGGAAAGATATAAATGATTCGCCGGGTGATTTATAATCAGTCTCACCTAATCACGTATTTGGACGTTCGCGATACCCACCAATAATTCAGCGTCGCCTGATGGATGGTTCCCCGTGGCCCGACGTTTTTGGCATTTTACCCTAATTGCCGTTCGCGTTCCCGTTACCGTGCTAGCCTCCCCGGGCTCTCACCCACGCGATTTTAAGATCAGAATGAACGCCCGCGTCGACATCCGCAATACCACTCATCGTTCATTGAAAACGGTCGCACTGTCAGCGGTGATAGGCTTGCTTCGAATATACTGTTGCTCTAATTCAATACTGGGGTATGTCGAAATAATGAAGTTCAAAGAAAAACGCATTTCAAGTTTCATTTTTCTAATTATAATTTGGTTTTCGAAAGTATTGAACAGCGGGATATAGTGATCAATGCTTTCACCTTATACATACAAAGATATGTCAGTATTGCATTATGCAGATAATATTATTTCCATGCTTCCATACTATTATTTCCATATAAAATTGAAAATAAAATGCAATAAATGAAGTTCAAATAAAAACGGTACAACTTTTTTATAATTTGGCCAAGCGAACTAAATTTTTTTAACGATGTTAGAGAGATTAGTTTACTTGAAAATGGCTGAGAAAATAGTTTGGAAAAGTTGCAGTTAGTTGGCACGATGAAAGAATTAAAAAATAATGTTTCCTCAACTCTTCATCTGAATCCTAAACGAAAAGGTTAGGCAGACAAAAGTTCAAAGTCAGAAAGTAACTGTTACATCAGAACCGGTTGAAAATTTGAGCAGTTACGAGCTCTGGTTCCAAGGAGCAGGCTCGCTGAAGAATTTCGGCATAATTGAAACCAGTTTCAATCCGAGAGACAACGCTTAATCCCGGCTGTTTTTTTTTTCCCGGAGCAAGTTAGCCGTTGTTTGCTGCCGGCGTTCTTCTGAATAATACGCGGCACGCCCTTCGTATGCATAGAAACAAGGCTTAAGGCGAACTCGCCGACGCGTTAGGGCTCGTTGAGTCTGCTTAATTTTGCATCGCAATTAGGTCCCGTGCAAACACGAAAAATTGTTTCCTTAATGAATCTCGCGTTTACATGCCCGTAGCCCATTTGCCGGGCCATTAATCATGCATTAAAATTCGAACGGCAAACAACGCGGAAAATAATAACAAACATTCGGCGATTTCTCGCGCCGCGTTCGACCCTCGACGGGGAGGTAATCGATATATTCCTCGCTCGAGTTTCTTCGGGCATCCTCATTATTATCGGCTCATTAGGCACCACTGTCCACAGAAACGCGACGCTTCATTTTTAACATTTATTCCGCCGGTTTACATTGTCCAACTCCATTTTCCGACTGTGTGTTTGCAGACGCTGATCCGAGTATTCGGTTTATAATTATTATTCCCACGTCATTCTCGCCAACTAAATTCTTTGCGAGAAACAATGTCAAGAAATAAACGAATCGTTTATTTGGACACGGACTGCGGATCTTTATGCGAAATAAAAATTGTCTCCATTATTTTAGCGAGTCGTACCGCAGTCTACTAATAAGAGAAGGAACAATTTTTAGATGCGTCCTAGATGTTTATTTTCCCTTGACGATGATCCTCTGGTAAAAATGCCTGATACGCCGACAAGAACGTCAATGAAGACTGCAGTGCGATAGTGTCCAACAAGAATAGAGAACAGTGAGAAGTTATCTTATCTCTGTTCGGGAATACTCTTTTGTTGAGAAGGTCGTGTAAAACGTTATTCAAAAATTGTTTTCACAAGTATTACTGCGAGATAGTGTTTAAACAGAATAAAAGTAACGAGGAACCGTCTTATCTCGATAATATTCTTTTGGTGGAACGGCCGTCGAGGACATTGTCCAAGGATAGTTCACGTAGGTGGGCGTGAAACAGTTTCTCGTGGAAATAGAGAATGGTGAAAAAGTCTTCCGAACACTTTTCCGCGAGGGGCACAATAAAATGGCGTTCGGCGGCGACCTAAAATGACAAACAATCATTAGTTGGAGCAATCGAGGGTTGCCAGGCCGGCGAAGCGCGGCCAAAAAGAGTGACTATATTTGTCTCGGGCTACTGATATTGATTGATCGTCCCGTATCCGGCCGAGTCGCCGCGCTTTTTCGTTTTAATCCATCAGCCGGATTCCCGAGCCCACTTTTATCGGCCGCGCGAGAGAAGTCGATCCTCCGTCAACGTTGCTGGCCGCACAACGGAAAGTTTCGCGATCCATTACCGATCGCGATCTATCCGTCATCTTTTTCGGTCTCGAGCCTCGAAATTTCGTGTACGGTCGAAGAACAGCCGGTATCAAAGTCTGCAGTCTATTACAAAATCAATTTCTCTAACCAGAAATTGAAATCTTTATGTCGCGTCTTTTATTGAACGATCGATTTCACGTATCGCGATTAATGGCTTCAATTTGAATGATAAATATATTTTTCTTCGAAGCCTTTCAATTCTAACAACATGTTCGAAAAAAAGACAATTTTTATTTATTGCCCGTCTACTTGAGTGTTTAACCATTTGTAGTCGAGTGGCGACCCTGAGGCACCACTAAATTGTTATACGACGTTCCGAGACGGTTTTTATATGACCAAAGTTCAGATTTTAAAAATTCTTGAAAGCGTACGAGTCACAAGGCTCAATTTTATATGCATAAAATGCAGTTTGTCCCAAGGCGGGAAAATTATTTTGGATTTACAGTTAAAATGACTCTCGAGTGCTAAGGATTAATACTATCCTCCTTAGTCGGTATTGTCCTAACATTTCTGATCATCCAAAAAATGAAGCTTTAAATTAATAGAATCATTTTTAAATAAGTGAAAATAAATAAATAGAATTACATTTCGAACTCCGTGAAGTATATAGAATATTTTAACTTTGCTTAAAAGATATAAGGCACGCGATAAATATTTAAAAGTATTCTGAAAAGTGGTATAGGATGTTCTAATTAAGAGCGGTACTATACTGGAGTAAAATCGACGACACGCTCGTGGAATCCGTTTGTAGATCGATTACGCGATGCCTATTACGTTTACGTAAGAAAAATTTCAATCGCTCGCTTTCGCCGCGCGATAGTTGCAGGAAAAGAAAGTTAAGAAAGTCGGAGAAGATGCTATCAAAGTTTCAGAATCGTAATCCATATTCGGCTATCGGCTTTTAGTTTACGTAATTCCGGTCTGTACGAACGGAAATATAATTCGAGAACAGGCTTCGTTAGACTGCTTTGTCGTTTGCATCTTTTCATCTCCTGTTCGTTTCTATTACGAATGCGTAAAATCCGCTGTAATAACAATAATAGCAGTAAGATCGAGAAATGAAGGGTGGTTGCGAACGGTACCGTCGGTAAAATGGTTAAATGAAGTAAAATAATTACAAAAGAAGTTGAGAGAATGGAAATAACGAATAGTATCGATCTGTAAGCGATATTACCGATTATAATGACCATTAGACTGCAGATTTTATGCATTTTTATGGCAAACTTGTGTAGATTGAATTAAATTTAACTAAATTCAAGTGAAATAAATTTTAACTAAATTGAATTGAATCTAAATTGAAATTGCGGAGACATAAGAAAAATTTAATAATGTTGTTACAATGTTATTGGAAGAAACCAAATATCTTTAGTTAGTTTCTGTTTCGTACAGTCATCTCGGGAAATCCTTGTTTTCAATAAGGATCCGCAGTGTAGCGATCAATAGATTGCGGATTTTTATGTAAAATAAGAATATCTTGCATTGCAGAGATTGAAGCCAAATAGATATTTCATTCTTTCCTTCATAATCTCGATTGGCTGAAACTGGTGTACCGATATCTTTCCCTTATCTCGACTCTTTCACCTCGTCGTTTTTGCCAAAAATACATAACATTCGCACGAAAAAGAATGAGAATATCTAAAAGGACACGAGCCGGTGCGTAAAAGTTGTTTCTCGAGAGTTTGAGGACAGTAGATAACGTGATTAATTAGCTGGTATACCTTACGTAAAAGTACACGAAAAACAAGGCCACGCGACCGAGAACTCTCCCAACCATTAGTCTCCTTAAGAAACCTCGCGGTTCGCCCGGATAATAGGAACCGACAATATATCAGTTCGAGTCATAAATAATTTCAGTTTCTGGGAACAAACGCTAACGACGCATTTATCATCCCCGGATCGGACCTCTAACGAACGACAGCACTCCAGATAATGGCGAACGCACAATTCAATAAGATATAATTGTCGTTAGCCTCATCGACCGGACAACCAGGTGTCCTAACACGAAAATAACACACGGCCCGATAAAGGGCTCGGCAGACGAGTGCGAAACAATTTCGCTGGCGCACAGCGCGTCATCCGATAGACAAAAATCGATTTCACTCTCGATCAAGAAGGATTAAGATACAGTGGGAAAGGCTCTGTTGCTAAGCAAACGACGTCGTCGGTTTCATTTCGTTTCTCATAGAAGCTAGAGTTGAGTTTCTGTCTTTATTACCTAATGGACTAAAGAAATATTTCTCAGGCTTGGTTTATCTGATTGAAGTATTTTGAAGCTGTTCTCTTTGTACACAGGGTGTCTCAAGATTATGTTAACATCGGGCCTTTCTGATCGTTAAAACAGACTTTTAACAGAGCTGTGTAAAAAGACGTATCGAAATCTATTGTTGCATTTTGTCCATCCCAATTTTTTAAGGACGAGTCGTAGAAATCAAGAATTCTAGAAGTTTGCGAAAATAAAAGGAGTTTGAACTTAAGAACAAGTCTTGCTAAATCTCCGATCGGGACTGAGGACCCACAAATTTTTTGACAAACTCTCCCCCGTTGTGTCATGACGCCCGAACGCCCAAATAAATACGCGTAGAAGCGTCGTCCAACGACACGGTCGCGAACGACTCAGTCAATTTTCATCGTCGCGAAAGAGTTGGCAGATTTATCGCGTCGACGAATTTCCGTCAGAAAATTGCTGTTACCGGCGTTAATGAGGGACGGAGATGGGAACAATGGGTGCCGGGGACGTTTGACCGGAGCAATCGCTGCGGATATTCGGCGCTGCCGGTGCC
Organism: Augochlorella aurata; assembly: GCA_028455555.1. Taxonomy (NCBI): domain Eukaryota; kingdom Metazoa; phylum Arthropoda; class Insecta; order Hymenoptera; family Halictidae; genus Augochlorella; species Augochlorella aurata. The sequence goes on along the minus strand of CM052157.1, from coordinate 8,526,347 downwards.
GCGGCACTCTGAGGGAAGACGATTCCGTGGAGCCACCTGTCGACGATTTGTCATCCGGTGGGCATAGCTGAACGGATAATTTATCGCTGCAGCTCGAGAAGCGACCCGGGGCATAATGGGCGCTGTCTCTGATCCGCGATCGCGACGCGGTGATTGGCGGACGATAAATGCACAACCAGGAATGTCTCTCTCCTCGGCGATACACATAAAGTCCGTCGCAGAGACGTTTCACTTCCACGTACCATTTCGTCCGTCTTACGTAACCCCCGCGATTATCGTCTCTGTCGCTCTGCCGGGTCACCGGCTGCACCATCATCTTTATGCAGTTTACCATTTCTCGACGTTGCACCTTCGTTTAGAATTGCCCCGGAGACACTTGCAGTAAACGGTTCGCGAGAATGCTTGATTTTTAATCGGAGACTGAGAGCAAAGAGCAATTCTACAAAAATCGTGGTGGCAGGTAATAGCAGTTCATCGTTGTCATCAATTGTTTAGTTCGTCTTTGAAACAGTTTAACGCTAAACCTACCGAGGTGTGAAAGCAAGAAACAAAAATTGCCTTGTAAGAATTACAAGGTAGAATTTGTTCAAATTTTTCATAATTTTTATAATAACGAGTGCCTGAATAAAGAAATATATTCAACAACTCTTAATGGGGGAAACTATATGACTTCAATAATTATGAAATAAAAAATGTGGAACCAAGAATTCGGTTTATGATTGTTATTCTTTATCGAATAAATACAATATGTTCGAAACAGGAGCAGACGATTCAGACGTCGTCTGCATTAGAGGGATGTCTCTTCCGCGCGAATTCGATGCAAACCGAAATCGACGAACCGATTTCGCAGCAGATAGCAATCGAGACGGGAAAGAAATGATTCCGCGCCGGTATTCCTGTCGCCACGCGAAATTATCGTGTCCCGGTCCAATTAACGTCGCACCAGGCCTCCAAAATTGCGAGTCGGAGGCCTTCCAGAGCCGCCATCTTGTTTCATCGCGGCGCGCTTAAATCGGCGCGTTCGAGTGGCGTCGGCGACGGTATACGTCCGCAGAAGTTCGCGCGGGACGTTTATCGTGGGGATAATTTTGGTCCGCGAATCGAGCCATTAATTTCAAGGTATCCATTACGACGATCGCTCGCGGGACACTCGAGAGACAGTCGCGTCCCCCCTTCCTTTTGTTCGTCCTCTTCGCGGTTCTGTTCTTCGCGAGCGAACTCGAGCATGGTTGTTGATCACTTGAATAAAAAAGATTCAACCGAATAAAGAATTATTCGAATAAACAGATAGAATTATTTCTAACAAATAATGAATAATCGTTGTTCAAATATTTTATTCGACTAAAAGGACTTCATTCGGATAATTGTCTCAGCTAAATATTTATTTATTAATCCGAATAATGCCCAACTCTGTAATGTATATATTTATGTAATATATGTATATTAAATTCATTTACTAGACATGATAGCCTCGTCTTCTATTTTGTTTCGAATGGCAGCGTAAAAGTGTTCGCGTAATACAGAGAGAATCGGTTCGGATAAGCGAGGTTTCAGAGCAGCGTCTAGTTTGAGCAAAAGTTTCTCGGTTAGGGGCGGCGTTAGACGGAGATAAAGGCCGGTAATTTTGCAAAAGCAAGCTTTTTTATTGCACGGCATTGTGGCTCGCGTGCCGATGTTCGCTATAAATGCACAAACATCCGCGCGGGGCCCGGCGATAAGCCGGGTCTATTGTGAAACTCTTGGTTCGCGGATCCTAATGGGACATCGATTAACGCATTCCCCGGCGAGAGCCGATAAACCACGATGAACAGATAAGCATTCCTCCTTTGTGCCGCGATGAATTACGGTCGCTCGTTAAGTGGACGGCTAATGAGAATTTAAAACATTCTGCGTCGCGGGAGGGAAAAACCTTCGATCGTTCGCGGGAGAATCGGTTTCTCTTTTGCCAAGGTTACTACCGTCTTCGAAAGGTGCAGCGAGACGCGTCTTCGTTGCGCATTGCGGAATTTAAATTTGTGAAATTTAATATAACTTTATATAAATATAACACAGATTTATATTAATATAAATTTATACAAATTCGCTGCGGTTCGCCAAAAATTCGAGGAAATAGACAATACCTTTGATCCGAACATATGCTACTAGAAAAAATCATAGCACAGCCTGATTTTTAGCTTGAAACCTCTGCTTTAGGATAATGTTCCTGGATTTTAACTCTCATGCACCCTCGCCGCTGCAACCTTTTAAATGCGAGGTCATGTTTTTCATATTGAAAATTGCCGACGAAATGCTCAGACTTTGTCAACATTTTTCGGAGATACCGTTTACAAATCAATGAAGTTCGATTCATCCCCTTTAATTTAAAAAAAAAAAGAAACGTGGCTGCGATGTTTTTTCGCGAAGTTACAGCACTTTAAAGTAACCCTTGCAAGTCCGTCGTGAAACTTGGCAATTTTCAATATGGCAAACGTGGTCTTACATTTAAAAGGTCACAGTAGGGACGCTGCATCGAACATAAAATCCAGAAAACCCATTTTAAAGCAGAAGTTTCAGGCTTTAATATAAAAAAAGAGTCATCGAAGAGTCAAGAATTTATCGACAGTTAAGTCTGGCCAATTTTTAACACATCTAACACGAGTGAATTAATTTAATTTTTACGACAATCTATTATATCTCGAGAGAATGCTATACTATTATAGAGTAGTTGAGCCGATTACCGTGAAGGGCCATTTGCTGCGGCTTTCGTAAAATACATCGCGAAGAGCATAAACATATTCGGGACACGATCTTACGGAACGACCTAATGATACTGTTCGCAAACGGGCAACAATAATCTGGAATCTCAAGCTCGATGAATTTCTCGGGAGCCAGTGATACCGCAGAAGATCGTTAAGCTTCTGTTGGATATAGTGGTTAAACGGCTTATTTATAGACCAAGACCAGTTACTTTAAAGTATTCCCAAGTGCTGCCGGGACAAGGCGGATCGAAAAAGGAGAAGAAGTCGTGCGACGGAGCTGAAGTTCGCTGTGTTGCATTATAAAGACGTTTCGATACAGTTGTTCGCGACCGGTCCCGCTAATTGGGAAATTAGTTTCGCGCCGAGATTTGTAATAACAGCGATAATTCCCCCGAGGGCCCCGGCAGACTAGGAGAACGAGCAGGAGAAGGAGGAGCATTAAGCTCGGAAAGTTTCGCGAGTCTCGGGGCCGAGATGTTTTCAAGGGAATTCAAGGTTTCCAACCGCAAAAGGGGCGTTCTCGATTCGCGGCACGGTTTCGCGCGCGTGCACCATATCGAACGGCGCGTTACGTTGCGTTACGTCGAATTACGTCGCCGGTGTTGCGCAAAAACTCGCGTGACGAGTCGTCGAGAACCGGTGTCAATGACTGGAGATATCGCGACGTCGATATCCCGGCTGTGTGACCGCCGATCTCCGCACAGGGAACCAACATTGCCGATTTTGTGCAAAGGACACGGAAACGTTTCAACACTGTGGAAACCATAGCGAGTTAAAAAGATCAAACTTAGGCTTGGAAAAAATTCGAACGGAAGAGGGAAGAAATTTCCTTACTTCTTAAATAAATCCAACATGATCGATTCTAGTCAAATATAAAAATTCAAATTAAAAAATTAAATTATAGAATTGTATAAGTTATATTAAAAATTGCGTTTAACCTATAGCAAACTTTTTATACAATTTTTTAATTAAATTGTATAATAAATTTTTACTATTATTCAATTCTATATTAAAAACTTAGAAACGCCACGTTTTCGGCACAAATAAATTAAAAAAGAATTTTGCGATGACTACTACACCTTATTTTAGAATTATTGAGATTATAAAGCTGTTTACATCGAAAATTAGCTGTGGATTTATTAAGTATTGGCACGCACCATCTAATGATTAGACTTATTTTCGTCAATTGCAACAAAGATGTGTACTAACTTTAGTGAGTTGAAAATAATACATGTCCTTAAATTCTTCTCATATTTTCGTTGTTTGAAATTTCGCCCACCTATTTTCATTATAAATGTATAAAATCCGCGATCGCGTAACAGATTTTTACGCGACAGCATTACAACAAACATTCTAGTGCTTCGATTTTAACGAAAATTTTCCCGGAACGTTACCGTAAGTTTCGCACGTTTTACGGAATTGGTCTCGAAGATTGATGGACACGGCTGAGAGGAACAGAGTCAACGCAAACAAGTCGCTTTTAGTGGTCGATAGTTCCATGCATCGCTTCGATCCTGCGACGCAGTCGCGTCATCGGATTATGAGACGGTAAACCGGGGGATCGTCGGTAGAATTGAAAGATCAGTTGGCGATCATTGGGTTTTCGCGACGGAATTGGCTTACGCGGAGCAAGCCGGAGGTCCGCCGTCCGCGAAATCGAAGAACGGAGTGACACCGCCGCAAAGCCAACCCATAAAACACCGAAACACCGTAAAAAGAAACCACCGTTTCGGGTCGCGCGTTCCCGCGTCGCCGAAGGAACAAACCCCGCCGGCAATCAATCCCTGTAAACGCGATACGTATCGCGTACAAAGCAGACTCGGGAAGCCTTCCATTTCAGAAGGGCCGCGAAAAGTAATCCCATCGGTCTACACGTAGAAAACGAAACCGAGAAACTGTGCGAGAGAGACGGAGAGACTCGGAGAACGACGGAGGAACTTGGAAAACGGCGGAGAAACTTGGAGAGAAGGAGAGAGAGAAAGAGAGAGAGAGAGAGACAGAGAGAGAGAGAGAGAGAGAGAGAGAGAGAGAGAAAGAGAGAGAGAAAGAAAGAGAGTGTAGGAGAGAGAGAAAGCGATGAAACTGGGAAGGAGAGACAGGGAAACGAATTTTTTCGCGGAACTTTCGAATAAGTTAAAAGTTTCGGCGAATGTGGACTCGAGGATCCGGAAATGGTGCATGGTTCCTACGACACGTCTTAACGATTTCCCATTCGGTCCCCCAAGCAGACGAGTTCTATGCAGAAGATTAATAGAGCCTTCGTGGCACGTTTTCGAGCACGAGTTTTCGACGCATGCGAGAGTTTCGACATCGATGCTCGGACGCGCGGCTCCGCTCGTTCTTCGACCCGCGAAACGTTTAACTCGAAATCTACCACGGTCACATGACCGGTTTCTTATTTTATAATTATAACTAGACTGCTAATCTTTACGCAAAATAAAAATTGTCTTTATTAGTTACGAGATGTTGGATCTACATAGACATTTATTTCTTTTCTTAATCATAAGTTGACAATAATATTTT
>CM052157.1:8304091-8319127 GCA_028455555.1 Augochlorella aurata | reverse complement strand
CGGAGAAAGAGAGAAAGGGGGAGAAAGGGAGAGGGCCTGGCAATTAAAAAGTTTTTCAATAGCAGTTGCCCGACGCGCTCACCTCTTGATATATTCCCGATGATATTATGTTATCCACGTTCGGCGCGCCGATACGCCCGAGGAAGACAGCCCCCTGATTGAAGCACCCTCCGATCGGCGACACACGCGTGCGTCTCCCACCCATGTCGAAAAGACGCGAAACTATGGCCGCACCATCGAATACCAAAATATTGACGTTAATATTCTGACGAAACACTTTTTTCTCGAGGAACCACCATCAGGATAGCCTGCAGCCATTTGGGGTGTCGCCGGCTGTTGTTTTCAATTCATTTCAATATCATTATTAGTTATTATTTTTTACTTATTATAAATCCTTGCTTATTATCATTGTTTGTTTGTTATTATTATTATTTACTTATTATTCTTTACTTATTATTATTCTTTGCTTATTATTATTGTTTACTTATTGTTCTTTGCGTATTATTATTGTTTATTTATTATCATTCTTTACTTGTTACTTTATACTTATTATTATTCTTTGCTTATTATTATTCTTTCTTATTATTATTTCTTTCTCACTGTCATTTGCTCATGCAAAGAATAGAAATGTTGGCGTCCAGAACAGATTTCTTCGAAATAGATTTAGCAGTCAATGCATTAAGTAATCTAGAATAGAGATAATCTATAGAGATAGATAATCTAGAGGACTTTGGAAGTTCTTCTACACTTGTTATATTCGACAAATTCCTATGAGTGGTATGGTTTACAGGAAAATAAGGGATGGTACTTCGTCTGAAAAAATTCGTATGCTCCACAAACGACGCTATCTGTCCCGCGATGCAGCTCCGAAAAGTGCGCCAGCACATAGGCGCACCTGGAACTCGACGACGTTAATGAATTCGGCACGGTTGCACGCGCGTGTAGCCTGTCAAGGTATGGGGTTGTTGGCGGGTGAAAGAGGGGCGAAGGAACACCGTTGTTGAGTCACCCAGCGCACACCTACCTTCCAGGAAGAAGACTCGCGTGCGTTTCAGCGCCGGTTGATCCTAATCTATTCGGCCCTTTAAAGGGATACACGTGTAAAATCCCCGCTGTTGTATCTGTTCCGGCAAACCACGCAGAGAGGAGAGAGAGAGAGAGAGAGAAGATAGGTGTGCGAGGCAGGCGAATTTGTTCCGTGAAAACGCCGCTCGAAATGAGCTTTAGCTCGTGATTCTTAACTCTAGCCGTCCTACACTGCAACGGGTATATTGATAAAAAAATCAATTTTCCGTTAAAATAGTTAGATTTGAATATTATCAATAACTTGATCGTATTTATATTGAGTAAATTTAATTTTTATAATTTAATTTTTAACACAATTTTTGACATACAATCACTAACTAAATTACTTTGACGAGTAATGTAGTAATTAAGAAATATGTATATTTTTAAATATATTTGAACGTAAATAAGTAACAAGTAAAACAAGAATTAGTCTCGTTTCTGTTGGCGTATTTTGCCACAGTTCGAAGAGATCGTTATCACTGACAGATTTAAAACAAATGAAATATCTCATGGGAGAACACTCAGGAGCAGATCAAACGTATACCAAATTAAAGGAAATAGGGGAAACTAATTGTAAAAAAGGAGATGACAAAGTCGACGTGTTTCATTCTTTGTTTATCGTCTATGGAAGTGAGAGAATGCAACACAAAATGTAATGTGGTGCGAATAACTGCAATTCACCCTTAACTATAAATACTATAACTTTCAAATACGTGTATAATAACTAAAGTGAAACGGTTTTAATTTATCTTGAAAACAGAAACAAGTAACTTATTTTATATGTGCAACAAATTTTTACTTAGAAAATATTGAGTATACGTAACGTGTATTCGTTCGCGCGTCTTTTCGCGAGCTTTAATCAAATTTCTCACCCTTAATTATTACTTAACCCGTTACCCGCAGCAATTCAAAAATCAATAGAATTGTAAAAATATCTACGTATTTAAACTGAATTTATTATTATTATTATTAGTTATTTTCAAATTTTGAAAATATCGGCCGTCCAATTTTTGGAACATCATAGTGTTTAATATTATAAATTTCAATATTTATTTGTGTCCTAAGAGAAGGACAATGGCGAATATTGGATTAAAATGCAATTAAATACGAAATCTTATAAATCGATTTTTTTATTTTCGAACAGCAACTGTCACACAGTGTGCGCCGTCAGCTTGTCTGACCGTGCGCCGGTTGAATCTACTTACGCCGGGCTTTAGTTCGAAACCGGTTCCTTTCTTCGGCGCCGTTGCGCCGTCACGTGGGCGGCGGCGACTCTCTTTCATCTTTGACGCCCTCGGATGGCGGGCCTTTCGGGACTCCGCCGACTGAAATGTAAACCCGAAGTTTCTCGAGGCTTTTCGCGTTTGCCGCGCGCGAATGCAAACAGTCGGACAAAAAACGCTGGAACTTGGATAATGTTTCTTCTTGATATCGCATTTCTGCGAGCCTGCACTGCTCGCAACCCTCTCGTCGGCCATTGCAACTTTGTTAGCAGGGTTGCGGAGAGCGACGAAGCCCTCCGAACATTCGTAATCTGTTCTACAACCCTTTCGGCCGGAAATATTAAACAGCGCAGAATTATCCGAATGGAAAGAGATCCGAGGATCCTTGTCAGGCTTCGCGACTATTTGGTCGACCGAACAGAGCCGTAATCTGTTTTACAAATTTCTGAGTGATAGCCGAGTTCGGATAATCTGGAATAAGATGCGTTATTCGAATCAAATCGTATCCAGAGAATTTATTCAGATCGATGATCAATTAAAATGTGTTCCGTACTGAAGGTCGTCCAAAAAATAAAATCAAATTAGTTTATGTCCCTACCCGGCCGTCGGGGTAGGTAGTTATCCGGAAGACCGTAATCCTCTTTACAAATTCACATTTATTTCTTTACTACCCACAGCTGGTCACCAGACTTCGAACCCTAAGAGATTTATTTTGTACTTCTGCATGTTGTAAAATTCAGGAACTTTCCAACTTTATTATTTGCTACGGTCAATCCAAGAGACACGCGGATCCCTCGCGTGCGTCACCAGAGGGTACGAATTTTACCTGCGGAGGACCACTAGTGCAGGCGGTCTTTTCCCTTTTTCTTACAAAATTTCAACCAATCAATTGAGACGACCGTTCCCTCACTCCAACCGGAAAATACACAAATCACGAATCCGCTTGTCTCTTTTCTTAACTCACGCCTTCACCAAAATTACATCGGAGCTAGGAGCAGGACAAGAGTCAGTCTAAAAACACACCACTCGCGAAACACTACTTACATTCGAACACCTCTCACCAGATCATACCTCATCAACACTTCCATAGTCAGTTTTGTTAGACAAGGTGTAGAAATAAAGTTCCAAGTGCAATATCATCAAGCATTCCATTAGTTACTATCCCTACCTATCGAGAGAATCGTAGGGAACCACGAAAACGTATCGAGTTTTATACACGCGGAAACAAAATGTTCACCGAAGAATTTATTCGAATAAAATTTTATTTTATAAAATGAATAGAACAGGACAAAGCAGGCGAAATGAAGAGAAACGAATTAGAAGCACAAAGAAGGAAATTGAAAAAAAGATAGAAAGACATAAAAGCATGAGAGATCGGGTCTCTACTATTCTACAAGATAACTATTAAATTGAGATAATTAATTAAATTATATTCTTTACTTTTGTGAAAGTAAAAAAGAGAATAAAATAAAAATCATTGACTGCAAGATGCGGAAACCTAACAAATATATATTTCTTCTTTTAATAAACCTAATGAGTTGAACGTAATGCAATAGTATATTTATATTGTTTAACTGTTATCACTATGTCGAATTTCATCTACCCAGTATTGTCATAAATGCACAAAATTCGCAGTTTAGTAATCATTCTTGAATCGCTTTGTTACCTTATCGTAAATCAGATTTTGGAGGTATTAAATAATCTATTAAAATTCGCAGATTTCTCACGCGACACGGGACTTTAAGAATATTTCCGTTGAAATTCCTATAAATCTTTAACGTTGCCGCAACCCGTACTCCTACCTTATATCGCGGAGGACTCCCGCGGAACGTGTTCGCGCAGTTTACGCGGCAGCTGGCTCTCGGCTTGCCGGAGTTAATTATAAGCTCGCCTCGATCCGCCCCCGCGATCTCCACCCTTGCTCGCTCTCTCGCTCTCTTCCTTCCTCTCTCGCTCTCTCCGTCCTCTCCCGTCAATTTATCATCCGACAGGCCCGGGGAAAAAATAAGAGTAGAAAAGCTGACGGCGGAGCGAGAGGGAGAAATTATCGCGAGAAGGGAAACGCTCGAAGAAAGGATATCGACGTTCCACGTTCCATTCGTCGGGAAAAGTCACGAGTGCCCTCGTGGCAAATATCCTGGCTATTTCGAATGCCCGTTTCCTGGGCAAAACTTACGTGCCTTGTCGAAGCGAAGAAAAATCGCGGGCCGGAGTTTCATCTTCGATCCGATTAACGCGGACCATTTTCAAAATTATACAATTGACTATGTTCAATCGACGATGTTCAGTCAATTTCGTTCGCCAATTTTTCCAAACATGTTTTTGAAAGTACTATAGATATTATAGACTTAGTAGATTGCGGATTTGATGCATTCGTGGCAAAATTCAGCAGCTGAGATATAAAATTGCGAAGACGTAATAAGAATTTAACCCTTTCGCTTCGACGGTTTTCCTAAGTCTTAAATAACAACTGTGCTTAACTGGAATGAAACGTAATAGGTTTTGATGTCGTAACAACAAAGAGTAGTTTAAATATGTGATCAATCAAATATGTCAATATATAACACATCATACGGATATATCTATCGCTCGAAGCGAAAGGGCTAACAACGCTGTTCCACTTCAGCAACTTATCGAAATAGTTAGAAAAAATTGTCGATGTTTATCTAATTTCTGTTTCTCGCAATTGTCTTGGAAAATGTATAATTTCCATAGAAATTCGCAGTCCACTTACCTCTGTGCTCCCATTTATTTCAACGGATTGCTGAAACCTGTAACTTTCCCATTTCGAACGACAGCGGCGCATCAAAATTCAAGAACACGATTCCAGCGTCCATAAACAAGCCGGCCAAGTTTCATAAAAATGCGCGTGTTTCATTTTACTCGGATTAAATTTCGAAAGCTTACAAAGAGAGGGGAACTGTGAACTGTGCAAATAACTTGCACGTTTTTAGCGGCAGCGGCGCATACAAATTCGAGAAGATAGTTCAAACGTGTACAAACAAGTCCGGTAAGTTTCATAAGTCCGTGTTGTTTATACCCTGCGAAGGACATTTTGAAAATGCCGCTTTCAGGCAGAGAGAGAGAGAGAGAGAGAGAAATGGCGAGGGTCCTTTTTAATTTGGAGCGCGATGATCTGTAGGAATGGAAATTCCAATGGAACTGTCGGCCGCTTTCATGAGGGAATCGTCGGCAGTGGCCATGATAGCGGCCATAAAAGAGACTCCGACAAACGTTGAACCTTTCACCCTGTGATCCGGCATCGCGTGGGTGGAGCTTTGAGGACGGCCGATCAAAAGGACGTCGCGTGTCGTTCGATCGTTCCGTTCTCCTCGCCGCGCTGAAACGACCGGTCTCTCCCTCCCACCCCCTCTTCCACCCCCGCGTTTCAGTTAACCTTGTTGCACTCCGGGTCGGACCCTCGCGTCGACGCCAACCAAGGTTTCCCCAAACAGGATTGTCGCTGTTTCGTTTCGTTCCGTTTCGTTTCGAGCGAGCCGGTCGCCGGTACGTTTCGCTTTCTTATTGGATCCCGCGCCGGGGATTTTCTACGTTTCGCAGCTAATTCCAGAAAATTCGGCAAACGAAATTCCTAATTGAATTGACCAACAGGGATTCCGGCGGCGGCCGGACGCGGCATAATTTCATCGCGAGCGATTACAAGCAGAGAAACGCCGGGAAATTGGATCGCCGGGACAACAAGCTCCAAGATACGAATTACATTTCATTACGACGGTTTCCGGCGACTGTTCTCTGTGATACCGACGACAGCGGCGATGTGGAAACGTCGTTTTGCGTTTAGGTAGATTTATTTGCTATTCGCGTCTGATACATTTATTTATTTATTTATTCTACAAACCTGTTTGGAACTTGCTTTTTTTGTATTATTTTAATGCTTCTGCGACTCTGTCTCACTTATTTTCATTTATTATGTCTTACCGTCTCTTTCACCTGATATTTTAACGCTTATAAATATGTAAATAATAAAATATAAATATATATATATATAAATAAGTAATAAAAATATAAACTATACAGCATGAAATGTAAATTATAAAATATAAAATAGAAACCATACCGTATAATATATCATCGTCGATGACACCAATTATTCTAGGAACATTCTGTGTTCTTATTTAATTAATATTCGTTCGTGATTTTCTTTCCCCTTTACCTGTTCAGTTTTTACATCTTATAATTTTCTTACTTTTAATTTGCTTTGGGTTTAGGGTAGTCAGCGCCTCCCTCGAATCGAGAGTTACACCCTCTTAATCTAATCTGCAGGCCGGCCGAGGGCGTGTAACCGATCAGAGCATCGCGTGTCGCAAAATCGTTAGGGTTGCTCCACCTTCTTTTTTTTCATCCCGTCATTATTCAATTAAGTGCGCGGCGTTCTCCCATTCGAATCCCATTAAATTTTCGCGTCCATCTAAATCACCTCGACGCGAATTTTCTGCATATCGATATTCAACATAATTTCTTTTTAATGGGGGCGCGGAGTCGAACGGAAAACCGGGCGACTCCTACGATTTCTCTGTCGAACGAACTGCAAAGCGGTTGTCGTTGAGACTTTTAGGATCGTTTGCGTCATCTTCGCGGATCGTGCTGTGATTTTCTCGTTGACAAAGATACGATGGAAATGGACGTACGTAAATATTTGTGGAGGATCTCATTTCTGGCGGTGTAAATCTTCGGGGGGCTTCCGTAGCCAGCGTTTCAAGCTGTAATATCTCGTAAACCAATCGTCGAAATATCTGGAAACTTGGCAGCCGTACTTAGTACGCGTTCTCTTATCGCGTCAGTCAGAAATTAAATCATTTTTCGCAAGAGTCTAACACCGTTACACAGAAATCGAGCGAATTCTGCGTCGATAACCGAGAACTGACGAGCTCCTACTTCCAGCGCTGTAACTTCGAAGAAAACGATGTTTACCATCTAAAACAATTCCTCTGTTTTCTTCAAGTATCGGTTAACAAGCACAGAAAGTATAAATTGCAAGACTAGGTTATTCGTGCCTTTCTCTCAAAAAATTTCCGAGTCAGCGACGATCAAAAACGATAGACAGGGGTACTTCGATAATGGAAAACCGAGTTGCTGCTACTTCCACAGTAGTAACTTCGAAGGAAACATCTCTTCCGGCTCAAAAAAATTCCTGTGCACTCCTCAAGTATCGGTTAACAAGCACAGCAAATAGAAAATTGCCGGAGTCGGTGCCTTTTCCTCGAAAAATTCGGAAAGTTCGGCCGACCGAGCGCCGATCAGAAGTGAGACAGGCATGAGAGCAGTTGAGAGCGCAGGAAGGAATTGGTGGTGGCGGTGGAGTAATAACCATGCACATATGACGTCAAGGAACACGCCAGCCGGCACATGTTCCCAGTAGAGTGGCAATGCTGCACTTAGCCCGGTGCACGGTTGAAACAACCCTCTCTCGCTCTCGCGCCGGTCTCTCTAGCCGAAGTTGCCGCTGAGCGGACGCCGTTCTCCGAGCATCCCAAGACGGGCTGCAAGGCTCTCTTTGATTATTCTCGTGTAATTTGCCGTGAAAACGATGTTCTGAAATATTACCGTGCTTGCAGACGCAAAATTCCGTCGGGAAGGACGCGGCGACGACACGTCGGCGCTCGCACTCTTCCACGCGGAATTACACTCGGCTGACGCGACGCGACGCCGCACGACGCGACGTTTCCGTGCGCCTGGTTCAAACCGCCGCCCTCTCGGCTCGCCCTTTTCCTTTTTCTTCCCTTTCTAAGCCCGTGTCCTCGTGTCCGCCAGCTTTTTTCCCGTCGCAGTTCTCCGCGGCGCGGCACGGCGTTCTCTCCCTCCGACCCTTCTTCCTCCTGCTCGCCGGCGTTCTCCAGCCTCGGCCGTTTTATTTTATTTTCCACCGGAAACGACGATTGTCCCGAAAATTCTACCAGGCAAATCGGCAGACAGGTACCTTCGCGCAAATTAAAACCTTTGGAACTCCTTGTCGGCCGGAGTATTCTCATGCTTTTCGGCCAGAACTTCCTGCGACACGGTTTAATTATATTTCTGCTTACTGTCGCCGCGGAATGCGCGCTGACATCCTTTCGGACGGTGTAACTTTTTCAAAACTGGAGCAAATTACTTGTAACTTTCTGAAATGTTTGGCCAATTAGCTTCGTATAGAATGAGTAAACAAATTTTACGGCAATTGCGATTGGTTGGGATGGTGAAGAGATTAAAGAATGTTGATCGACTCGACTCGATTCAACCTAACCTAACCTAAAGTAACCTAACCCAACATGACCTAAAGTAACATAATCCTAACCTAACACGAACCAAATACAGAATAAGTTTCGATTATTATATTTGAGGATGCTTTTGTAGTGTCGGTGAATGCATGCTGTTCGTGAAGAGTAGCCCGATGTGCCCTTCGATTTAACCACTGAAAATACAAAGCCTCGGCCGCGTGTTCACGGAATTGTCCTCTTGTGCTCCTTTTTGCGCGGCTTTCCCCAGTTTCGGCAACCTTTCGCCGACTTTGTTTTTTAAGGATTTTTACGGCTTTTTGATGCAGCCAGTAATGGCACAGAAAAGCTCACCGCGGATTTTCCATGCGGTATTTCTTCACAAACACATTTTTCTCTTATTTTTAAACCCACCCCCTCTCTCTTTTTCTCTGTTCCCATTCTTTGGAAGTCAATGTCCACACTCCGCGTTTTTCGTCAACGAGACGGGGCTTTTTAACGGCGACGCGATTTCATCCGATTTTCCGCAACACTCGTTCCAGTTTCGGGTTTCACCTACGCCATTCCGCGTTCCCACGAAATTGTTACTTTTTTATTCGCATCCTTAGCTGTCTAATCGTAGAACGACGGGCACTAGCACTATCAAACCAGTCAAAATGGCTTTTTTTAATTTTCCCTTTTGCAGTTCGTAACATTATAAAAATGTTTCTACGTGAAATTTTTAAAGAAACTTCTTTGATCAAGCATATATTATAACAAACTGTCGTATAAAGTTTAAATAAATCGAGATTTGTAATCTCCAGTCTCGAAGCTTGGTCATATTTCACCGAAAAGAATCAGTTCCAGATTCGCATTTCAATGAATTAGGTCACATGTCTTCAACAATTATTCTATAAAAAAAGATATTTTATTATAACAAACGTATTTATACAATTTAAAAATATTATTGTATTACAATGAACTCGTTAGACTGATTAGAAATAAATATCTATGTCATTTCTTGTGTCTTGTAATTAACGAGAGCAATTTCTAATTTGCATGAAAATAAATAAATAAATAATTTTTGGTGAAAATAAATCGTGCATAATCGGTCTACAGTTAAAAAGCGACGCGACCGCTAACATGTGGATAAGTCGATTTCACAATTTCTATGAAAATCAAAATGGCCACCGCCGATCTGCCATTTTCCTTCCTCCATGAAGAAGGCTTCGAGCGCTGCTCTCCTAATTGACCGCTCGATTTCCCCTCTGCTTCTGACTTTTAAAACTTGCTTTCCGCTTTTCCGAGATTTCTCCTGATCTCTCTCGTCGCGTTTCCACCGGCCGTCTCTCGCTATTCATATTTTCCTTGGCTATTTTTCTTCCCCCGTATCCATTTCCCCGGCTCCATTACGGTTTTCCTTCCGGCGAACCACACCCTCGCCACTCGGTATTCTAATTCCGCTCATTGTACATTCAATTTCTCTTCCCTTATTTTCATTAATATTTGCCAGGTTACTTTTCTCGCCAGTCGCGTCCAATTTTTCCACCGCTCACCTTGAAACCTCTTCAGCTCTCTTTCGGTTCTACCGTTCCCACCGGTGTCCCTGCTCAACCGTAACCGACCATAAATATTTATACAATCTTTTCCCTTTAGCCGGTTCCAGAGCTCGCTTAGCAGTCCACAATCACGCTCCGGGATAAATCGCGACCACCCTCCTCCACCCCCGCGACCTCTCTCCGTCCCACCTACACTCGTGCTTCTCCCTCGAACTTTCGCCGAACCTGTTAGCTTTCGCTTCAGACGATTTACGCATTAAGAGGGGAATTTATTTTTTACTTTGCTTCGTCTACGACTCCGTGGCGTTAATTCGTTCTTGAATTCGAGGTAACGTGACTGAAAAATCGTTGATCTTTACCCTCTTGCGCTACGATTTATTTCACAGCTGCGTGGATTAGCATATGCTTGTTACTAATAAATTCCTACGCCAGACAGAATATTTATATTTATTATATTGCAATCTTCGCTTCGATGTTTAAATATCAATGATGGATGGGTACAACCTAATTTCAATTTAAAAGATACGAATGACGTACCGCGTCCTCTGGCGAATGCAAGATACATGTTTAGCACTTTATCTTTCAAATCTTTGCAATGAGTCTGACACGATATTATAAGGCAAGGGGTTAACCTTTAACAAATTACAAAAGTCGACTTTGTAGCAGTGTCTCCGAAGCAAGTCACAAAATGTTCGGTCACTAGGAGGTTAAACTTCTGCAACTTCGTGTAAAGAAATGTTAGAGTGCACTTTTTAGGCTTGTTTTAAAGGCCGAAGACTCTACTATCACTTTTTCCAAGCAGTTCCACCAAAGGTGAAATCATCGGCAGGTTATCGGAATAATTTGCGCTCGGAAATTGTTGTACCGTTTTCAGTCGACCCGTGCGTTCCGACGATATTTTGGAGCTCTGCGCGCTCGAAATTTCGCAATCTATCACAGCTATTATTTGGTCGGAAGGTCGAAGTTGCTCGGTTTCATTTCCCAGACACGGCCGACCGTGTTCCCCCCGTGTCTGGAAATTCGGAAAACCCGCCGCGAGCGACGCTAAAACGTCGCTCATTTCTCGCCGGCCTGTATCGTTTTTTGCCCCGTATGTAAATAAAAATCAATAGCGTGCTGTAATTGGTCCGCGGCAGCGTTTCGTTGTTCCCACAAGAGAGACAGAGAGAGAGAGAGAGAGAGAGAGAGAGAGAGAGAGAGAGAGAGACCGCGAGAAAGAGAGAGAGAGAGAGACCGCGAGAAAGAGAGAGAGAGAGGCGGTTGAGAGATGCGAGGGCGCAGGTGGCAGCGGAAAGTGCGAGGAAAAATGGGCAGAGCCGGTCGGCCGGTGTCGAAATTGCGAAATTTCGACACCGGAAAACGGCAAACAGCAGGAATTACGGTCGCCGGAATTAAAACCGCGTCGTTCCGCGGAAAACTTCATCGGTGGGCATCGACGGTAGAAACAAAAAGGACGAGAGGAATTCGGGGAGCAACGAGGACAGAGAAAAAAGGAGGGAAACAATGGGGGAAAAAGGAAGGCGCGGGGGGAGACCGATGGAGAGGCGAAGATGGACGGGAAAAAGGAACGAGAGTTTCCTTCGAGCAATTTCGGGAAACAAATGCAATAAATTTCCATTGCAAACGATGATCGATAACGATTCCGCCTCCCGTCGAATTTCCTCGCCGAGAAAATGGGGAACGCGTGGCCGTCGCTGGAAAATTTAATCCTTCGTTAGGATGGTAACGCGCCAGTGGAAAAAAGACCCGCTCGAAATCCGTGGGAATTTGAAACGCGTCCCACGGACAACTCGCTTCTTCTTCCCGTCCGTTTCAGATAGTTACCGACCGGGTCTCCCCGGTTCGCCGATTCGCAAATTTCGTTCGCCTCGCGTTTTCTTACAGTTTTATATCCGGAACGGTAATTCGAGCGTAAAATCGTCGCGGCAGAAATACCAATATTTCGGAAACAAATTGTTCGATTAACTTGAAACCTGGCAGGACCTGAATTATTCCGATACGCTTCGGAAGTATTAGAACAGCTGCTTATTTAATAGTATAAATTGTAATTTTTTATTTAATTTAGTATACCGAATTTATTTCATAGCCTACGGCATTAAGAAATACAGCGATACGTCGACGAAAGGAAACTTGAATTTACTTTTATAAAGCTGACGTTATTTTTACTATAATGTAAAATATATATATTCAAGAAATTATAGCAATTTCCAATCGGTTCTTCGAATTTATTTAATTTTCTATAGATGTAAATATTTTTGGAGCGGGGTGTATATCCAGCATCCTTTTTATTATCACAAGAACTACAAATTAAGTAATTATTATTTGTTATTTGTATTATTAAATAATTACTTGCAAAATTAGAGTACTATTCAGAGAACTGCAAAATTGTACACCAAGAAGCTCCAACTTAAGGGTCCTTGCTACTTCCTCTGTAACTCCGAAGCAAATTATGATCACCGCTATACAAATTTTCTGCATACTTTCCAAACGTTACTTAACAATCGCCCAGAGACTAAATTTAGACTAGCCAGTGCCTTCCGCTGAAAAAATTCCCGAAGATCGCCTTACCGTCAGGACGCGAAACCGCAGTGGCAGCTCGCGCGGAAAAAGAATCAGTGGCGGGAAAATTCTGGTTTCCCGCGATTTGAACGTCGAGCATCGACAGCATCATATTTTTTTCGTGGATCGTGCCCAAGAGAGGGATTTGTTTAAAATAAAAATCGAGAACATCGCGGCGGGAGAATAATTCCGCGTGAAAAGGGATCCGGCACCGCTCGATGCAATAAATACGGACGTGCCCGGGTATAAAACATGCCTGGCGAACTTTAAACGGCGCTCGGATTACTTTCGGGCTGGCCGGCGAAACAATCGGCGCCCTGGAAAAAAGGGGGAAGGGTGAACGCCGAGAAAATGGCCGGAGATAAGCGGCTGTTCGCAGCCCACGTACACGACCCGCCGAATTTACTGGCGAACTCCGTCGAACCCGTCGGACTTCGATAAAATATCGGCGATCGCGGACGAATTCTTAACGACTCACGGTGCGACGTTTGGCATTGAAAAATAAACAAATTGATTTCTAAAATTTTATATTCGCTCCCGTCGACTGCATTAAGAAATCCTCCATTCTGAATCGAATACTGTTAACGCTTATCGGACGTCAGATATTCAGGCCTAATGTATAATGTCACGTGGGACGCGACATACGTCCGATAGCGGTTAATATTTTATATAGATAGAATATTTTATATGCATAGATCTTTTTTACTTATAGAGTATTATTTACACATGTAATTATAAAGATAATCGACGGCGACGGTGCGCATTTTCTCGTATTTTCACGGATTGTGAAACGCGGATTCGCCGGCGAGAGCCACGGGAGACAATTTTTTTGCAGTCGGTGCATCTGGGTCGAGGAAAAGAAATTCGTGGAGCACGGAGAGAGCACGTCGGCCGATTTCCCTGGTCGATTCCGTCGTTGTTTGCCGGCGCGAGGCAATGTGCCGGCGCCGGGACGAGCGTTAATTCGCGCGAAACAATTTCATCGACCGCTCGTCAAATAAAACCTGGACGGAAAAATAAAAGAGAGAGAGAGAGGGGGGGAGGAATGAACGAAGGGAAGTTTCGACGCGTGTCCTTTTACGAGGCCGTTCACGCCGTTACGCCCGGAAATGGACTGGAAAATGAGGAGTAAAAATATCTCGTTCGGCCGTGTTCGAATAAACGCGGACGTCCTCGTCGCAGATTCTTCTTCTCCCCTGTTTTTTTATTTTTTTATCGTCCCGTAACTTTCCCTTTTTTGTCCGAACGGAATTGTTTCCCGGAGAGAAACGGTAACGGCGTCGGATTCATTTCGAATTCGTAAAAGTCGCGTCCGACCGCCGCGCCGGGACTATCCTGTTTCTGAAAGTTTCCCGCGCGGTGTCCGGTAATTATTCGGCTTCGGTTATGATTGAGTTCCGGTAAGGGACGTCGGAAACTGACCGGGTAACGACGGACCGGCGATAATGATGAGAATGTCCGACCGTTCTCCAGCTCGTTGCGGTTTGCGACTCTTTGTTGCAGAAGAAGTAATAAAAAGGAAGAGGATCTCACGTAGCAATCGCGCGAGCACAAATGAAGAGACAAAAGACAGAAAAATCGAAATACAGTGACTCCCAAAAGTATTCCTCACAACTACAATTTTGACTCCTACGCCATATATTTAAATAAATATACATCGAACGGAAAAAATCCTTTACGGAATATTAGAGCATATAACTATCAAGATACAAAAAACTTTGACAATTTTTAAAATTAAATTCAAGAGATATAAAAATAGATGTTTTTCAAATTTTTATTACTAGTTTTACATAAAGGGACCGATTAAATGCATCAAGTGTCCAATGTATTTATATATACATTTAATAACAAATCAAACGCTGTCCACGCCCCCTTCTCCGAATAACGAAATTCATCTCTCCCCGTGACAGACCACCGTTCCTATATTTCCCGAATTCTTCGAGCGACATTTTTCCAGCAAGTGGTCCACACTTCCGCCAGAATCCGTCTAAAAAAATGAAACCTGTCCGCGAAGCCGTTGCACCGTGAAAACATTCGGAAAGCCAGGAGTTTTCCAGGAGTTTAACCCGCCGGGTGGTCGGCCGCGGAAATTTAGCTGCGATTGTTTATAATACAATAAATAAACGCGGAGATATATTTGCCGATAAAACGGACGGACGGCCGCAGAGGGACACGGGAAAATGGCGGAACGACAGGTGTCGGTCGTTGATCGGACGAGCTCTACCGCTTCGCCGATTTAATTTCCTGGAACGGTTATCGAGTTCGAATTACGCGCTCTTCGAATTCCACTCGCGGGACTCCCTGGGTACGGTAGATGTGCCGGTTATTGTGGCCGGTGCATCGTTTCTGTATTATTATTCATAGCTCTGGCCATCTGTATCATTATTCATAGTTTCTTATGTAAGGATGTCCGGAAAAAACAATAAATATTCGGAT
>CM052157.1:8278186-8288746 GCA_028455555.1 Augochlorella aurata | reverse complement strand
TGCAGCCAGAGAAGCCGAACGATTCCTCGAGTAGCATCTTCGGCGATCAGTTTCGCAGCTGACTCGGCTGACCGGAAGCCGGTGTTCTTGTGTTTCGTGCGCGCCCTGTGGCCCCGATGTGTGCGTGTGCGCGTGAGTGTGTGTATGTGTGTGTCTCTTCCGGTTGATTTTGCCCGAGTACTCGGAAGAATAATCGAATTATTCACCGGCAATTGAACGCCTAATGAGCCGAACTTCGGATCGATCGTTAGTCGAAGAAGAGCCCCGGTCTCGTTTGCTCCGAGAACCGAGCCGGCGTATCGGCATCGACGAGGAGGACGGAACGCGCGCGCCTTCTTCGCGGTCTGTTTTCTTCTTTGTGATCGCGGATCGGACGGGAAGTTGAAAGCTCGATCAACAAAAGAAACCGGCGAATGAAACGCTCCGAGGAGAACAGAACGCCCCGGAGCGGATCTCCTCCGCTTCTCGTCGAGTTTACCGAACGCTCTCGCGCGCTCGCGGTTATATTATTCCCCGGGCCCGGGACAAATAAAGGGAAGCCGTTCGTTCCACCAGCACCGTGTAATTATTTCGCGGCGAGACGCGGATTCTCGTCCGCGGATCGCGACTATTCGGAAGCTCGTTCTCGTTTAGACGACGCGTTCTTTCCTCACCGTTTATTCGCGTTCCTCAAACGTTCCGACGAGTTTTCTTCGACGGCGTCGAGCCGTACCGGTTACCTGAGCTTTTAAAATCGTCGGTTCGCGCTGCGCCGGCCACTGGTCAGTCGCACAATTGCCCGTTAACACGGTCACCATCGAGCCTATTTTGAAGGAGTCTGCTCTAGACGTTTATCTTTCAAAAGAAATAAATAACAATACGTTGAAAATAATAATAAATTAAAACTAATTACAAGTAAAAACTAGTAATAAGTAAACACTAATAAATAAATCCTTCTTTCGCGTTCACTGACCGTTCCCACAATAATTACACAACAATGAGACTGCGGGTATTTATGCAAGTTACCATTTTTCGCAGCCATTTAAAAGAAAACAATCGAGTATCTGAAATGCAAAATTGATAATGCAAATGTAAAATCGTCGGTACAATGGCCTCTTTCCGTTAACAAAGGGATATCGAAGAAACAAAAGAGTGCAGAGCGACGAATAATAATGCTAAACGAAGTTTTGCTGCTCGACGACAACGCGGTTAACGGCGGAACGCGTTACGTATACATTTTTTGGTCGTTCAATCTTTTCTTCCGTCGACGGAATGTGCCTTGCGCGCGGCCGAGTTGATTGTTTATTGTGTTTCCGCGCGTCGCTTTTGTTTCGCCCGTCGTTCTATTTGCTTTCCATCGGTGAATGAGAACCACTGCGCCGCGTGACAGCCAATATTTTCCGTTGTAATATTTATACGGCCGCGAATGCGGGCCACGCGTATACCGAAAGCAGGACAGGGTTGATTTTTTGTGTCACCGCCGCGGACTTGAAATTACCATTCGTACGCTCCGATATTTTTTTTTGCTCCCACGCCGTCGAGTTTTCGGGAATACTCGCGGGAGATCGTTGTTGCGCGGAGGGGTTGCAATGGAGGAGTTCCGATGACGTTCGTCGGTTTCGGTTTCGCGTTTCGAACAATATCTGACAAGTAATTGGAAAATGGGGACTGGTCGGCGGATCGAAAACATTTAGAAAACGGGCAAACGTAACAGCGACGACGTAATTGGTTGCATTTGAAGTACATTGTTTTATTTTCCCGTAGGAAATCGAATTCTATTCAAGCTTTGCCTTCCAGCCGATTAATGACGCACTCGAACGCGCGAGAATTGTAGCAAACAAGTTTTTTGTGCCCGCCGTCGAAGGTAAATTAAGAGGACAGCTTGCAGAATAAATGAAAGCATTGTTAACGGCGTTTAACTTTTTCCTACGATATGCTAAAAAATTCATAAATATTCTTGCACTGGCGGCGTTCCCGTAATTTTCCATTTGCCAAGGTTAATGCAACAAAGTCCGAATTATGCGCGAAATGAACGCTTTCAGTTCATTTTCAGATCCATCCTATTTAACACCGGGCGCGTAACTACTTCCCCATTTTCATTCTCCTACGCAAAATGGACGCACGTGTACATTTAAAAATCTCCATAGAAGCTGTTCCATGTTTTCAGCAAGTCTGAAACAACATTTCTGCTCGAGGCTCGCGTATCGCGAGCTTAAAATTCTCTCCCCGATCAACGACGCCATTTTGGACAGAGATTGACATTATTCTGATAGCTTCGAATAAATATTTATCTACGATAATCATTCCAATTCCTTTCAGTTGAATATTTTATTCAAGTAGTTCGTTGTAAATTGTTCTATCGATTTGTTCGAATAATTCAGCAGAAATTGTTCTATTTATTTAATCAAACAATTTTTTATTCGAAAAAGTAATACGAAATAAATAAATCGACAAACTATGAAGAAGCATTTTATATTCTATCATTTTGATGCGAATCAATTATTTCCAGAATAAATTCTTTTACGAATAAATTCTAGTTTGAATAAAATCTTATTCGAATGAATTCTTCCTGAAACAAATGTTTCTCTAATTTGTATTCGATCGAATATTTATTCGACACCGTGGAGTTTATTCGTTAATCTTTATCTTTGCTCAGTCGTCGGGATACAATTTCGCCCAACTCTGATTCGGAGACATCCTGTAGCAGGATCTCTCTACAAATTGAACAACGGCCAATCGCCGGGTCGTCCTGCCGCGAATTATCCAGCAGGACGATCCACTTTCAGGAAATATCGGAACCATAGAGCTATAGCAGAGTCTCGTACTACAGCAGAACTCTGTTCTGCGTCTCTGTGTGCGGATCGCCGAGTGTTTCTAAGCACCGGCGACAATGGACTCCCGTTATCCTCGTAGGTACCGCGCGGCCGTGATATCCTTGGCACGGATATCAAAAGGAATCCGTGCCCGTTGTTTAAACGCGTCGTCTGCCAGACAAGCCTGACATTATCAGCGCAGTTATCGTATACCGGGACAAGGTCCGCGATTTTTCCTCTCGTCCCCGAAGGTCGGCCGTAAAGAAAAGAGGATGTCCTTTCTCCTTGATGCAACTTCCGCTCGGCGTGCACAATCTTCCGTGAGCGTAATCCTGCTGACACGTCCGAACACAAAGTATCCGCGTCTGTCTCGGCCTTCTGGGAGATGCCATTAGCATAATTGCATGCCAATAGCGCCTCGCGGCGAGCCTTTCCTTTTTTTCTTTAAAGCAGACGCAGCATTTTCGAGGGCCGATAGTTATTTTTTGCCTGTAAACGTGCGTAAAAATAGAAACAGTGTGATTTCACCAGAATTTAAAATCAATCGATTTAAATTTGTGTGAAGAATATACTATAATTTAAATTTCTACGGTACGCTGTTATAATTCAAATTTATAATGAGAATTCATTGTAATTAAATTTCTATTAAGAGTTTATCGTAATTGACTTCACCTCGTGTAGAATTGGCCGATTTAAATTTCCATGAGAAACAAATTACAATTTAAATTTCTATAGAAGTCTGTTATAATTCAAATTTATAAGAAAAATTCATTGTAATTAAATTTTGTATTAAAAGTTCATTGTAATTGACTTCACCTCGTTTAAAATTGGTCGATTTAAATTTTCATGAGAAATATATTACAATTTAAATTTTTATAAAAATCTATTATAATTAAAAATTTGTATGAAAAATTCATCGTAATTAAATTTTGTATTAAAAGTTTATTAAATTTATTAATTTGATAACTGAAGTATGCCTAGCGAAAGAGAACCTCGACAATTGTCTCTCAAATAATAATATCAAATGATGAAAATTCTGAACCATTGATCATCGAATTTGAAATATATATTTGAAAACTGTCGTATCGTTAATGCGAAACAAGAAATACAGGATCCACCATTCTATCAGGATTTGAAGTTCTACCTGCAAATTAGCCTTCCAACGATGCTGCGAATTTTAAAAGAACTATTAAGAAGAAAGCACCGGCAGACAAAAATCTGGCGCCGAATTTTCGAGTAACACATAGAAGACAAACGGTTCCAATCGAACTCGAAATCGAAGCAGCGGTTGCGCAACAGAAGACTCCTCCTCCGCGGCAATCATCCATTTGCGCAACACGGTTACGGCAGGATCCTTCCAATTAGCGTGTCGCATCGGTCAATTAACTCTTTCGACAGCCTTTGGATCCTCGTGGATCTCCTCGGCCTCTCCTTGGTTCGCCTCCCGATCCCGTAGATCACGAAACTCGCGGCCGCGGCGAGTTCGAAATTCGTCGATAAAACCGAGCGTCCGAGGCAGTGAGCGTAATCGAGGTTAGTTGGTTCTCCGAAGAGGAGAGAAAGACGCGAGTAGGTAGATAGCACGACGTAGAAATCGTCCCCGCGGCCGCTCTCGCGACGGTTTCGCAACGGAGAACCCGTTCCCGCGGGTGAAGGTCACTGGATAGATCATTCGGGTCAGCCGGCCCGTGATCTCTCTGCCAGCGAACAATAAAACGCGGATGCTTACGTCACTCCGCGGTAGATCGTCTTCGAGCGATAACGAGGATTAATTTGCCGTGGCATTCTTGAATTAATCGCCGGTCCCGCGGACCGAGGCCGGGGAAATCCTGGTAACGCGATACTTGTTCCATGTCCAGCCGATGCAGCCGATCCGCGAATCAGTTTCAATTTAAATCCGATTCGTATTCTACCCGATGACGAATCAGAGCCATTCCAGTCCTCCGAACATTTATTTTTCCTTTACCCTGAACTCGTTTCATCTTTATTTTATGCATACCAATTGGAAGTGGGTCAACAGGATGATCTACATTTTCTTCGGTTTTCCGTCGATCCTTTTCTAGGCCTGTGCAAGGACAATTCAATTCAGTGTGCTCTTTTTCTAATGAATTTGTACCGTTCCGAGCCGTTACGCACTCGTTCTTTCTCTTTTACTAATTTATTCGTTGTTTATTTATGTTCGAATATGCTTAAAAATTTATATATTTCTTAGTTTCACTCGTCAATATAATTATTTTATGTGAACATTTATTTTAAAAATTAAATTCACTGCATATAGATATGATTCAGTTATTAATAGTTTTAAAATATAACCTTTAATATTAATAGGATTAAAGTAAGATCTTTAATAGTAATAGTATTAAAATATTGTTACTTTTATAAATTAATAGTATTATAATATTGTTACTTTTATAAACTAATATACACCAGCTGCTTTTAGTGCTCCGTAAATCCAATGTTAAATGTCACGCTCTTCTTTCGGATAAATTAGAATCGTTCCAAGCCTTTCCTATAAATTTGTTCGGTCGTTTTATTTACGTAATCTGCCAAAAAATCGATCAAGTCCACGACGGAGGACGATCTACTGTAAGTCTAGTGTAACTCGTCTTCTTCATCTTCTATATGGATCTTTCAAATGATTTCGGAGACACTAGCCGGACGAACTTTAATTTCATATTCTCCTGAGTTAATGCTCTTTGCTTAATGCTCGCCGCGAACTTGATACCCTTCCATGAAGTTAATGCTGTATCTCGGGTCTCTTAAACTCCGCCTGCAGGGCTCGGACGTTTCCAGGATCCCCAGGTGACTCTGAATTTCATGGGTCGCCCGTGAAAAAGCTGCCGGGAACGTCGACCGTGGCTACGAAATTACCTTAAATGATTGGATTAATTCCTACGCTCGATGTGTCCACGAGTTTCTTGGAGTATCTGCTGCATATACATGCCGAACGCGCGGACTCTACATTGGGGAAGTTTCGGTGGAGTGGTCAGAGTGTCCGACTTCTAATCCCAAGGGCCTAGGGTTCGAATCTCGTCCGCGACCGTGTCTCGTTTTTCCGACGAATTTTCAACAATTTTCAACAAATCCATGGTTATAGATGTACAAACTATATATTTGACGAATTTTCAGATCTGATTTGAATTCGAATTTTAGTGGTTTGAAGATTGTATTGAGTTGGAGGTGGGTTCAACTGGAAAATCTTATTGGAAAACCTTTGAAGAAGAAAGATGAGAGAATGTTGACGTGATGATATATCGAAGAAAAGAAGAGTATTTGTTGTTAGGTTTTCCACCAAAAAAGCTTTCTAAAAATACTTTCTATAATATCCGTCACTATAAAAATAAATATTGGAAACGCGCAATCAACGACAAAAAAAGTGTTTTCTATCCATTGAATGAATAATACAACTAATACAACTCGAAAGTGGGTTCAAAATCAATCTCAAGAGAAGTGGAAGGTTGCACAAGAATATTTCGTGGGGAAAATGTGCATCAATCGAACCGAGCCGGACGGAAATGGGGTTCGAATGGATGAAGAAATAATAATAGATTGTACTATGGGTGCTCTGCAGCTCCAAAGAAAACAAGCTCCGCGGAATTAATTGGCGGACGGTGAAATGGGGAGGGGGGATCTGTTGTTGAAAACGTTTCGGCAGAGTCTCCTAAATATAGTGAAACGATCCAGAAGAATTACCAGCTCGGGGCCGGGGAACGATGGATGGCAATCGAGTGGGGAAAAGCCAAACGAAATTCTCTCGTTCGTCGCGTGGAAACGAGGGAGCCGTTCGAATCTGAGACGAGAGAAAACGGCGTTCTTCGGCTAGAATACACTTCGTTCAATCTATCGGCGTCCGGGGGACCAAACGGGCTCTAGACCCGATACCAGAACTACGGCATCTTTTACCGATCGATCGATCCCCGGTATCTTTAGCAAGACGTCCTCGCGTCGCAACATCTGTGCCCGACGACAAAAGGCTTTTGTTGCCCGACTTTGGTGCACCGTTTGACGCAATGCCGGCGAGGGCACAGTTTCTCGGATTGTCGACAGCCTGCCAATTGTTCGTTTTCATCCGCAAAACAAGCTCTCAGGATTTAAAAAATCAAGATTGCGAAACAAGATGTAAAAATGAATACACTTTCAATTTATACCGGCTTCGTACAATTGTTGCAGACGATTTTTATTTTACATAAAGATCCGCAGTATCGTCGGATAAAATATCATAGTTCGGCAAAAATATGTTCGGATTTAGATCTAACCTGAAGCGTAAACCACATCAACCTGCAAAACTCCAAGCTGTCCTCACGTTTCATGAAATTCAAAGTGGCACGAACGTTGCAAATATTGTGCGGAGACGTCTGTCTTCCGAAGCCCGCCAAGCGGAACCAAAATGGCGGTCTCGCGTGTGCTGGGGCATTAAAGGATTCAATTGGCTGTCACGCCGACATCCAAAAGCCTTATTGACAGCCGATGCCGAGCGTGAATTTTTCCCGGCGTGTTTGCACAGTTAAAAACTGCCGATCCATTTGTCAAATCCAGGATCCATTCTCGGTGGTCGGCGTTACGTAAAGTTCGGTAATGCCTCGATCACGTCCCGGCTCCGTGGCGTTTCATAGCCGCCGCCGAGAATTATGGAAATGATATTCCGACAAAATCGGCGGTCGCTGCTGGCGTGGGAATTCACGGGGGATCGTCGTTTACGTAACGAATTGTCAAACATCCACACACAAGATCAACTTTCGACGAGAGTTACGCGTCCGCCAACCAGCGATCATCTTCTCCGACTTACGAGTGCCTCCCTTTCCACGGAACGTTGCATTTTAATCGCGAAAAGGAACGTTCTGTATATCGTGTCCGGTCGGCGACACGACCGCCGCCATTTTCTATCTCGTTCCGTATTCCCTGTCCATCGTTCTTCCCCAAAATGCAAATTCGACTACCTACATAACAAAAGAGTCCGCGTAACGCGCGATTCTTTGAGTCTTTGTTGTAATTTTCATTTCTCTTGCTGACAGACCGGTATAATTAATATGACAATCAACGGGGGAACAGTGGCGGATAATTAACGATGCTCGAATAACATTTGCATGTCCGATATTTCGCTCATATTTTCTCTTTGTCCATTTCTCTGTAAGTATTGTTGCGGACAAATATAGATAGACGCCATTCAAAACGGAATAACTTTTCTAAGATTTCTTGAACCAAACGATTCGAATTTTTGTTGTAACGATGGACGAGCTGGTTCGCTGAACGACGCATACAAAAGTGTCTCTATTGAAATTGTGACAACCAGATTTTCCTTGTTCTTTTTTCATCATTTCGCCCAATGATACACTTACCGATAAAAATTAAGAAACTTCGCATATATATTTGAATGAAATTTGATATTTTAATAAATATATTTCTCATTAAATTATACGTCTTATTAAATCAAGAGTACATATTATAGTGAAGCATGCAGCGCATTGTTTATATCGCGATATCGTTTCATTCAGTGCATACGACAAATCAAAAAATAATTAAAATAAAACAAGGAAATAAGAAAAATGAAAAACAAAGGAAAGACAAAATTAAAATATTAGAAAAAAAATAACAGGAATATTTTCGTCGACACGATGCAAAGTTTTATTCTACGTCAAGCAGAAGACCCAAGACCATGCAGCTGTGTAACAGGTTCCTTAACTGTTGTCGGCGAGGGTATTTGTCCGCGATTGTATTTTATGCCAACGAGAACCATTGTCATTCCGTCGGTTGCACGAAAGAGTATCGCAAGCGAAACGTTCCCGGAATGAAACAGACGGGTCAAGTCTCGCGACTGGAGCAGACGGAGGACTCGCCTGATTAAGCGGACTATATTTCGTCGTCCTCATCGAAGCAATCACGGTGGCAGAATTTTTACGGGCCCGGGACGTTTCACGCGATTGCATTACGAATTTCATGGGGTCGTAGACACGGCTCGCCTAAGAAATTCGCGCTCATCCTCCCAACAGTGCTGCGAGGATTGTGTGCCAGGGGATCGCGTTAATTCCGTCCATTTACGGGGTGAATTCCGAATTCTTGCTCGCCGCCGCGCCGGGAGCGGAGTAGCGAGCTACAGGTGCAAAACCGACGCGAAACGTCGACTGCACTTTAATCACGTTTCGAGTGTTCCTTGAGCAGTTTATTAGAGACCGGTTTTTCGACGCTTATTATTCCGGGCGGCGCTTAACGAGCGAGCATTTCAACGACCGATAGAATTTTGTTAACCCTGAAGCTGGCCCTCGTCTCTCTAATTGCCGAGGACTTCGCCCCTCCCCCTCTCCCGCCGCCCTCTCGTCGACACCGAGATGCTCCAATTTCTCCGGCTTCCAGTTTTTCTAACGTCGCTCCGGGCTGATGGTCTCTGCCAGCTTTCAGTCCACTCTCGAAGCTAAGAGTTGCGTCTTTGATGCTTTCGGTGCGCTTCGATTTTTCATTTCTTCGGCTGCGCTGAGATCTCGAGCTCCGAAGTTTCCCTCAGTACTTCGGTTCCTGAGTTCTCGAGCTCTCAAGCTATCACTTTCTCAAGTCATCGAGTTCTCAAGCTCCTAGATGTTGAAGCTTTCGAATTGTCCAATTACTCGAGTCCTAAAGTACGCAGGGAGTCCCAAACAGTTTAAAAACTCGCAAGCCTGCCGATTGCGAGGTCATCAAATTCTCAGATCCACAAGGTTCCGGGTCTTCGAGTTCATAAGTCTTCGAGCACTCGATTTCGCAAGCCCTAAAATCATCGAGTCAGCAAATCCCCAAGTTCTTAGCACCAAATCACGATTCAACCCTCCGGTTCGCAACTCCAGAAGCAGCCTAAGCCCTCAGGCTGCCGAATGGCAAAGATTCGTCGCTCGCAACATTCTGGTCCTCATCCGGAGAAGAACCGAGAGCTTTCCCAACTATCAAATCCTGAAGTTCCCAGGTCCCGAAGCTACCAGGCCCTGGAGCCTTCGCAGCCTCGACTTGCCAACTCCTGGAACACGAAGATCCCCGAACTCCTCCGGTCCCAGAGCCCCGAAACACCGAAACTCTTCCACTTTCGCTCCAGTTGCTTCCTGGCCGTGCTATCCACTCGAAACACCGGTTCAATTAATAAACGTCCCGGGAGACAATGGTGCACAGGACGGTCAGGAATCGTTGCACCGTGCAGAATCGTTGCAGCTCCCCAGGCTCCAACGTTTTCTTTCGCCGCCCCCGCGCATCCCGGTGCACGGCTCAAAGGAATCGGCTCGTAGATCCCGTCGGCGGCGTGACGCCGACGATTTATCATCGAGCCGTCGGATAAATAAATTCACCGTGCCGGATAATTAATCATGGGACACGGGCTACGTCGTAATTTTCGAGATCGCTCGAACGGGGTTGTTGTACGTCGAGGCAGCTCGGTCGATGTCTCGTCGTACGGTGTCGTGTGTCCATCGGGCCGACGCCTAATTTATGCCGAAACTAATTCGCGGGACTCATGAAATGCAAATCGAGGCGGTACACGGCCGGCGACAACGCTCCATTCGACGATTTATAATTGGTTCCGCGGCGGCGCTAATGAGAACCTCCCTTTCGGTCTTGTAAGATCCTACTAGCTTTTAATAATTGCGGGATTAAGGGTTCTGATTGGTTTAGGGGCTGTTTGGAGTGTTTCGTTCGCGTTTTTTCGTAAATATCACACCCTGTTGCAAGTATCTGTTGTTAATTGAAGGTATTTATACTTTGTACTACAAAGTTCTTTTGAGCTGCTCTTTTCTCTTTGCTCAAAAGTACGTTCCCT
>CM052157.1:8252489-8270545 GCA_028455555.1 Augochlorella aurata | reverse complement strand
ATACAAAGAAAAATGAATAGGTTAAATGACTTTACGATACCGCGGGAATTCTTGTAGTCGCTATTTCGCACTTATCGCGTTAAGTATGCGCCGCGCTCTTAAGTGAGAGGACTAATTTACCCTGCGATACAATTCTTGGTGGTTACGACGTTTCCCATTTACCGTAACTTTCAACAATTTTATATTCCATCGTTCTACGCTTCGCAGACCTGGAAACCCAACCGCATTACCTACCCTCCCGGTCTCCTCGTAGCGGATTTTTTAGAGCAAGAAATACCGGCTCGTTCTACGGTTCATCCCCTGTAAAACGCGCCCTTGTAGACGCCAGAGCCATTACAGGGCCGTTTAGGAAAAAATAAAATCCCGCAGAGTGCACTTTATCGTTTACGCCTTTCCGCCTGAATCGTTCGGCCGGCTCCCGCGAGTCTTTTTCCAAATAAAAAATCGCGCTCTTGTTATCGTCGCACTCCGGGCCACTCCTCTCCGAAGGGTTCGGCTACGGTTAACCGAAGAAGGAGAGCGAAAAAAGTATCGCCCACTAGGACGTATATCTTTGGATTGTTTACCGAATCCCGTCGTCCTCGAGTCCGCGTTACCGTCTCGAGCGCCGCGTCGCCGTCGTCTCGACACTCGACTCGAAACTAAAATTTTTAACGATCCAATAACTCGGAGCTCCGCACGAAATCCTCGCGGCGAGTCCGCAAACGGGCCACCGGGTTCGATTAGTTCAATCATAACTTGAGCAATCACGAGTTGCGGTCGAGAGAGAGAGAGAGCCTCTTGCCTCCGCCAACTCGAAGGGGCTGAAACTTGGCTGAGATAAGGGATGCTCTCGCGGTCGATTCGGCCGCGGTTATCTCGAGGCGGTGAATCGAGAGGCCGCAGTGTCGTCGAGGTACCTTGTTCCGTGTCCATCCGAGCTGACCCGGTACCTCTTTCTGCCCAGAAATCTCGCCTCCCGTTGAATTCGCGGGAACAAAATCGAAAACATCGGGGCCAATAAATTTAAGAAGTACGTCTTCGATATCGTCGGGCCAATCGGCCCTCGTACTTCACCCTTATCGCTCATACTTGCGTCACCACACTCGTGATGTCGCACTTGGGACATGAAGGATTAACCCATTTGCATCAGGAGATTCGACTCTTATTATAATAATAATTTATTTGATCAACGGAAGAAAGTCCCTACGTTATAATAGTATCATAATATGTCGCACAAGTAGCGCGAAAAGGAGTAAAGAAAAAAGAAAGGAGACGATACGATAAAGAAAAGATACAATAGAAGATAATGTAAGTGATGAAGATATTTAACAGGTTGAATGCCACGGGGGTCACCGGTGACCGGCACTTAACTTGGCTGTGACGCCATGGGGGCCACCGGTGACCGGCGCGCCCAGATTCATAGAAATATATATAATTTAAACAAATGACAATACTTATAATTTCTTATTATTATCATCGTTGATGTCACCGGTGACCCCCGCCGAAATTAACATGCCAATCATGTTTATACATTGTAAATTATCTATTGTAGATAATATTTCAACATTATATGTAATCCCGGTAAAATTGGCGTGGCATTCAACCTGTTAAATAATGTGAAAGATAGTGTAAACAATAATATCAACAATAATATGAACAAAATTTCACCTTTTATTCAATATATAAAACAATAAAAAATGTTCCTATAAATATACATTCCATTCGATTTTGTTTTCAAGTTGAGACAAGTTGTGAAGCAAATACAGCGCGTTAGGAAATAAACTGGACATAGGTTAATATGAATTATTTTATTGTTTCCATGTGTAGAATCTATTCCTGACGTGCATCCCACATGCTACGGCACACCCTGTGTATAATTAAGTGGATTTGTCACTGGTGTAATATTCATATTACATATTCATATTACACTGATATAATATTCATATTCACGCCATAAATTACATTATAATATTCTAAATAAATGACTTCCACTCGCTGTTAAATTCATGCATATTTACACACACGAAACCAATGCACCAACGAAATAACGTAAAGCTTCCTTTTCTGCTAAGACATAATTCGGATCGGAAAAGGTCGTCACGATCGCCGCTGTGGAGGTAATGCCAGCAGCTGTTCGAAGTGATTTTCGCGTTCCAAGAGAAGCGACGTTGGACGTTGCGTTTCCTCGTAGACGCGCGCTTTGAACGCGCCTTGTTCGTGGAAGCGGTCATTGTTTCGGAACTGTCCGGGCCGGTTCACGCCTCTCGGAGGCCAGTCGGCTGCATTTCAATGGAGATGTGTGTCACGCCGGTATGTGACCCGCGTTAAATTTGGAAGGTGCGTGGACTCTCGGCTGGGCCACGCACGGTCCGTCGCCGCCGCTCCGCCTGAGTGTTGCACTTTTCAAATGTCACCGCTGCCCCGAGGGCCGTCTAGACCGGTTAATGTCGTCTTTGATGGAAATTCTATATTTCTATCGCCGACTACGGCCCATTAAATTAGACGGCTATCCCCGGAACCGGCTCCGAGGCCGGCTCGTTTCGCCATTTTCCTCATCGTTAATTATTTACAGAACAATCCGTGCTGGACGGCCGCGTCTGCCCCCAGAGGTCTGGAAACTTAACACTAGCACTCCGATAGAAATGACTAATGTTACAATTTCATTTTTAAATTCTTACTTCGTGTTACATTTTTCTTCCGCGATGATGCGATGACTTTTGCAGCGACAACTAAACGCGTAGTATAAGGAATTTTATTTTTGTCTCATTCGTTCAGAATCCAAATAATTTTGTACCATGACTACTTATATGCATACCAGGACCTTCTTCTTTTCGATATAACGATATTTCGCGAGCCCTAAAAATTGCAGAACGATTGAAAATCTCTGAGTTGTTGCAAAAAGCGACCAATATATCAGTGCAATGCTGTGATGTCGAGGACGGTGAATTGTATGAGCATGAAGAAAGTAAATTAAAAGAAAATGAATAAATAATTTGAATTTACGTGAAAGAAGACGCGCTTGTGTGCTTTCAAGTTCTAAAGGTGAAAATAAAAGTATATATTACCATGATTATTATAGTTGCCATAACATGGAATTATATTGGACGATACGAAAAAGAAATTGTATTGAACAGTGTTGTTAAATATTTTTTAAGAAAACACAGCGATTTGTACAGGACAAGCTTGCAAAACGAAAGTCTGCATGAAAATCCGCAGTCCGTTGATCGCCGATCGTAAATACCGAAGCTGTATGAATAAAACACGTTTCAATAAATACAGAATATTTACACAACATATCGTGCCCTGCTTGCTCAATAAAATTACGATTCCGTTATTTCTTATGCATTTGGTTCCACAACCGTGCACCATCATCCGTTTTATTTGCTCGCGCGAACTTCTTTTTTACCCAACGACGTTTGTATGAATTATAGAAGCGAGTTCGAAGCGATAACCAGTGAGAAGCCATCTTGACACTCTCGACGCAGTCGTTTAGGGCGTCATACTGCGTGGATGTTCGACGCGAAATAATTTCGATCGGTTCTTTGTATCGATCGGTCGGTTATTAGAGCCACTAATTCAAGGAGGAGGTCCTCCACGATACGAGGGCCGCATCCCGGCAAGATCGACGATCCCGTGACGTCCTCGTACACGTCCCCGGTGACACGGGAAATTGGGTAGGATGATTCTATTAGCTGGAAGCGGTTCCGTAGGCGAGCGATCCGCTTCCGTCGGACACGTCGCGCAATTTCGCACAAGAGTAGCCTTTAGCAGTGAATTAGAAACGCATTTAGCTAGCTAAATCGGGGGGATAGACCGGGGCTTAGTCCTGCTTCTCTGTTCGGGCCTCCGGAGCCCGCCATTTTGCCTCATTACTACGCAAAACACCCTCGATTTAACCCCAAAGCGATCCGCCAAATCGTGACTCAAAAACCGATCTAAACCGTCCGTCGAATCATCCCTTAGCTTCATTAAAATTCTACGTGCATTCTTACTTCGAACGAGACTCGCTGCAGCACTATGCTTGTTTCATTTCTGTAAATAATATAGAATCTGTTTAATCAGACTTTCAGCTACTTTCATTCTAATAAATACAAGTACGAAGGAATTTTATCGAACGAAGTTCGATAATGCATCCTTAAGATTGTAACACTTTATTTACGTATTAACGTCGTTGACTGTCGAGCCTTCGAAGAAATCTGTTCCAGATGCCAACAATTATTTGTATTTATTATTGTTTAAATAGTAATAGGCGAAGAATAATGATAAGTAAAAAGTTATAAATGAATTCTCTTTGTTTTTGTTAGCAATGAACCTTTAATATTTCCACTGATGCGAATATTTATCGAAGAAAATATCCAGGGTAGAACAAATGATCGAAAGGATCGTTAACATTAATTGATCGACCGTGTTATCAGAGCCCCACAGCTCGGTCGGGAGCGCCCAAGATGGCCGCGGTAGGCCGCACATTCGAGCAGATCGATGCCTGCAGTTTTGAAAACGCTTTTAAAAGAATGTCTCGATACACGGAACGAAAGCGAACAGCGAGAGACTAATTCGCGCGGAAATGGCCAAACGTGTTCGTCATAATCCTGGCGATCGCTATTCGGATCTCCTTAATTCTGACTGAAACTGGTCATCGAGTCGTTCGCAATCTATCAACTATATCATTCCGGCTGCCCAGCGATCTAGTTTCCCGTTAATATCGTTTCTAAAACGATCGTCGCAGCGAACGGATCATTCGACGGAGTAAAACGACGATTTATAAAGCAGCTGTTACCTCGATCACGGTTTTATTATGAAATTCGTCACGGTAGTTTCGAAATAGGAACAGAAAGCGGTTCTCTGTAATCTCGGTTCCTCTGTCGGTGATCGATCGAGGATATTTTTCGGCTGCTAACGGAAGAAACGTGTTTCGCGATGCTCGATGCCACGGAGCAGCGACAACTTTCACCGTTGAATCTTCATCGCGTCCCCTAAGTTATCCAGCCGCCATCCATCTCGGCCGGATATCAAGACATCAATCTAGCATTACAAGCACGTACCGCGTGTGCAGCCGCGAGCATAACGCGTTGTAATATTCCAGCAGGATTTTCCGGAACCCTCTTTTCTAGAGCGGACTCGGCGTTGCTCGGAATTCGAATTTCTCGAACCTCCGTTTCCCAATGTTTTCCAAACCCGGAATGGAACCTGTTCTTCGCGTGCTGGAGGATCTCGCGAGGGTGTCTCGATGTTCTGGCAACTCCCGTTTCATTGGACCCGGAGCTTTGCGTAACAGTGACAGCGACTTTGCGCTCGAAGAAAATTCTGTGCGTTTGTTAACTTTAAATTTTATTTTCACGCACCTTACAGATTTATTTAAAGATTTAGAAACCTATCTACGAAACCTAGAAATTTATCTAGGAATTTATTTTCAGGCACATACGGTATTAAAGATAACATAGAAAGTGCAAAATAGAAATCTTCTGAATCAATTGCAATGAACATAAGTTGAGTGAAAATGTATTTCTTCCTTGTTGCTGCACAATTTCGCTAAGCAATTTCAATTCTTCTAAATATGACATAACTTTTGTTTACAATTATCCAAACAAGAATATTCGTTCCTAATAATTGTTATCAATAGATAAAAATTGGTAACATTATAATGAATTATCAATAACTATCCGTGATCTAATCATTATACCGCAGTCTACTGTATCAGTTACAGCCCGTTCTATCATCGCGATAAAAATTGTACGCCGCCTATTTAAATTTGTTGTTGCGCTTGGCAAATTTAGATGTGTTTTGGTACAGCGTCGTTATCAAAGCACGATTAAGACCGTTCGCAGGAAAAGTATTTGTGACTCTCGAGAACGATTTATCCGGAAGCAGTGGTTCTTGGACAGGAGCGAAGACGACGAATCTAGGTTCCCGAAGAATGATATTCGATAATACCGAGAAGCTCGGGAACAAGAGAGCCCCGGGGTTGGCCCATCTGTTTCTTGGCAGCGGAACAATCTCGGAAGAAGTTCCACTTATTTATTATCCCGCGTCGTTTAATTTAGCCGGCCAGTGGAGAGACGCGTGACGGAAGCCTGGGCTCGTTAAACAAACCCGTTACGACAATGTCCGTATCGAATCAAATCCCACTGTCCATGCTTCGATTACGTAAGCCCGTTGTTATAAATAATTCCCGGATTCCTTGTCCCAGAACCGCGTCTGGCCGCGAGACATTTTTCGGCAGCTACATTCCGACGTTGCTGCACAGTTCTATATTCATTACTAGACTTTATTAATGACAAGAACGGGTATTTGGAATAACAAAGGGTCGGTATTTATTGTGATTGAATAATTTTTAAATCAAGATTCCCTCGCCGGCAAGTGCAGCAAATATAGACACGCATCGATTACAATGTTAAGAAACGCTTACCCATCGTTGCTGAGGATATTAACCCTTTGCACTCGAGTGGCAACTCCGAGGCGCCACTAAAAATTGGTACAACATTTTTCAAAATATTTGTAATAAGATTGTTAATATTGTAAATATCGTACTTGCGAATGGGCTCAATTTCATGCGCACAAATCGCAGTAAATCGTATAAAATAGAAATCATAAAACATGTTCTGGATTTCGAATTAAAATAGCTTCGAGTGCAAAGGGTTAAAGGGTTGAAAGTTAATTAGGAAAAATGCGAGACGTACGCTGGAATGGAAGAATTGTAGAAAAGGTCTGCCGCAATCCGCGGAGGGGAAGCAAGTATTCCAGTTCTCGCGAATTCCAGGCGTCCGGCGAAACTTCGACGGGTTTACGGGCTTCGGATAACAGGAATACTGGGAAATCCGCGAGAGAAGTTACCCGGGCTAGCTTGTTTGACCGTGTAAATCTCGGCGGCCGGGCCCGAACTCGGCCTCGCCGCGGCGAAAAAATCCTGGATATAATTAATCTCAGCGACGCGGGTCATTAAGACCGCGTCGCGCATAGTAATTGGCCTCGAGGCGGCTCGATAAAAACAGCACCCGGGCTACGCGCGCTGATTCTGCCCGAACTGCACGCTAATCGAGCCGTGTCGTCGATTAAAACCACCACGGACCCGAGGGGACCGCGGTTAGGATCAATGGGGTGGCGCGGCAAATTTGAAAACGAGGCCGGATTCCCGCGAAATTTATTTGTAATTAAGCAAATCCTGGGAATATTCCGCTTCCGCGTCAGAAACTCGATTTGTTCAACTCGCAAAGGGTCCATTGATCTTTTGGAAAATTGTCAAAGGATTGCTTTCGAAGCGGGAAATTTGAAAATTAGTCTTTCGCTCCGTAGACGATTAATCGTTACATTAAACAATAAAATAACGCTGTTTTGATCGAGGAGAACGAAAGACGCGTTTTTAAATTTTGTATAACCCTTTGCAATCGGAGCCATTTTAACTCGAAATCCAAATTGGCTTTTCTGACCTATAGTTTCCCTGCCCCATGTTTTATAACCTACTAAGTGTATTTTATACATATTAAAATCGAATGTTGTGACTCGTGCAACGGTTGCACTTCTAACAGTATTTTTTAAATATTAAGAAATTTGATGATATTAACATATCGATCGTCACAATTGTCTTAACAGAATTATCAGATATGCAAGTTCCTTTGGCATAAATGTTTTCTATGTAATTAATAGATGTGCTCGGTTACGTTCAATTAATAGATAATAAAAATAATAATAATATTTAAATGACTTCGAAAGGTGATGCCACGCGAGATTCAAAATCCCGCGAAGTCAGTTTTAATTAAACTGTCTACCGGTTTTTCGGCGAATTTAGAGCAGGATCGATCAAACTAGAGCCCGGCGGAGTTTTAATTGTATCGGGCGGTGTTTGCTTTAGCGCGAACGATCGAAAGTTCCGGCGCAAAGAGCTCGCCTCGCTGAGCTCCTTTGCTGATTAATAATAATAGCAATTAATACCGAGTTGGGTAATTATTGGATCTCCTCGCAGAGTAGGAAACTTTATTCCGAATCTATCCGTGGACAATGAACCGTAATCGCGAGAGGGGCTCGCTCGAACGGCTTCTTCCCGTTCGATCTCTTCTTTTTGCTCTCTATTATTCATGCTCGTCGGATCTTCTCGTTATAATAATATTCTTCGAACGAAATTCATTTCGCCGGGAGATAGATCGCCGTGCAATCCGAGCTATTTTCGAGGGGGGGGGGGGGGGGGGGGTGTGCAACAATGAAAGGGTTCCCGAGGCTGGATGTTCCTCGGCATCGTTCCTGCGGCAAGCGAATTATATTTATGAATTCTTTCCGAGGGACCTCGAGCTTCCCAGAAATTCGTTACACGCTCAGATACATTCCTTAACAAGCTCCCGGAATTTTTGTCGCTAGCACCAGAGAAGAAAACTCGATTTCCCCGGGTTCCAGCCCGGAAGATGAGAACCTTTCAGCGGGAGGCAACGAGGACATCTTTTTCTTCTGGCCCGGGTTCCTTTGCGGCGATGCTTGCCGGGTAGTGCTCAAACTTCCGATGCCGCGCACATGTTTATCGCGAAATCAGAATTCAAAAGCGTGCTTGTACGATGAACTGTCTCATTTCTGTCCCCGCGAAACGCGAGTCGAAAATGTCGCCTGGTAGAAATAAATAATAGTAGTAAATCCACAATTAAGCGCTATATCAGTTACCGGTGACTAACGTTATAAAATGTTAAAAATTATATTCTTCTAACTAAACTTAAGCTAATTCGGCGATCATTAAAAATCGCATATAAACATTGCTTGTTACCAAAAAAAATTTTAACGAGGAGTTTACAGAATGTTATAACATTATAATTTTTAATGACGGGCTAGAGTTCTCTTTAGAGGACCAACATTGCCGACTTTTTGTAGGAAATTTTCATAGATATTAGCGAGAAAACAAAGAAAATGCAAGTTTTATTCATCATTCATCCAAGAGTCATGTTGTTAAATGGGTGGATCCGTTAGATGGCAGCACAAATAAACTAGAAGCACTAAATTTTAGCGCATTAATATGGCCGCGGGCATAGATCTCAAGATCGCTGAAGATTCATCAACTTTGAATACTTATAATTTTGTAACAAATGGGTTCCGCAGATTACAATTTGAATTTTCGGCGTTCTCTTGCCAATATTTACAGGAATATGCCACAAAAAGTCGATAAATTTTGGTCCCCTAAAGGAAAACAATAGCCGTTCCTCGTTTCATAACGTTATAAATGATACTACCATGCGAAGATGCGACCAGTTTCATCAGGAGCAAGTTTAGAAATGCAATAAATTGTATATGCAATAAATTGTGAATGTAATAAATAGCTCGTGAATTAGAAAGACCTCTTGAGCGAGCAAACCGAGAGATCCGGCGCGCCGGCTGAAATCGAATTATTCGGAGAGCAGCGCGTCGCGAACAGCGTCCTTCGTTAACAATGCTTGGTCAAGTCAGAGAGACCGTGCACAAAGCGAGAAAAAGAGCCGGGAGAGGAGAGAACAAGCGCGTTCGGTAGCTGCGGGAAAAGATCGAAACACCCGGTGAAAAAAACGCGGAGAAAGACGCGGAGAAGGACGCGGAGGAAAATAGCGTTGCGGGAGGGCAGGGAGGAAAAGCATTCGAAAATTCGTTCGTGTTGCGTCGCGTCGCGGCAGAAGCTTCCTCCGGCGGCCCTTTTCCACCCCCGTCCTCCTCCCCGCGTCGCGGTTGAGGCTTCCTTATTGTCCACGAGGAGAGAATGCTCGTGCATCGCGCGACGACTGCAGTTTCACGGAGTGGAATGCATTAGGTAGATGGAACGTGTAATTGGAGTCGCAGCGTGCACGTACGTAGGCCACCTGTCGTCTTTCTACAGTGGCTACAAAAAGTATCTCGACCCGAAGTTTTCAAGAAATTATCGGCATCCAAATTCTTTTGACTTTTTTAGCGATGGAAAAACTACGCCATTGTACGAACTTATTCGAACGTCCATAGCATCGACGAAAGATTATTCTCGCGACTCGAATCACCTGGAATTTAAAACTTAAAGCCTCCCCTTTATAATGAATCCTCTGAAATCGGTCTACGATTTTTTTTAGTCGTTTTATCGAATTTTGAATCGAAGCTGTATCGCAGACTTTGCAGAAATATAAAAGCACTCGACTCAACTTTCTCCCTATATTTGTCCCGTGAAATGGCTAAAAAAAATCGTACATCAATTTCATTGAGCTCGTTGTAAAGAGGAAGGTCCAATCTTCAAATCCGCGGTAGTTTCAATGATGAAAAAAATTGTCCAATGATATTACACGCGTTTCAATTCGCAGTATCTACGAGGTAAATCGTGTCTTCAGTTTCTCACCCGCCATGCGGGAGACAAAAATGCGGAAGAAATATGCAGAAAGAAATAATTAACGAGGTTCGAAGGCAGAGGCTGCAAGCTTTAAAACGAGTCCAAGTTCGTAGTGCTACGATTTTCTTCGCGGAGTTCGAACAGTTGATTTTTTGGAAAATACCGGGTCGAATACTTTCTGGAGCCACTGTACGGTCTCCGTCCGCGTCTCTCGCTCCTTTGTCCCGTCCTCGGCTTCTTTCTCTTTCCCTTTTTCCTTCTGTTGTTTCCTTCCTCTGTCTCCACCCTCGCTCTCCATCCCCGTTCCAGCAACCCCTCTGTCGCGGCGGACCGCGTTTTGCCATTAACCTGTTTAGCTCCCTGTCGAGTAAAAAGGTTGCTCTACTCTCGGCCTCCGGCGCCGTTTGATGTGGACCACTGGTTTTGGAACGAATTGTACAGCGGCTTTCCTTTTTCCGTTTCATTTTCCAATCGTTGGACCTCAAGGAATTTGTCTGCCCATCGATCGGAATTTGCCGTTTTCGCGTGGCATTGTTTAAACGGATCTTCCTTTGGAAGAGTCGGAGGTCGCTCCATCAGGACGCGAAATCTGCTTTCCTTCGACTCTTTTCAGTGAAGGACAATATTTCTAAAAGAATTTTAATCGAATAATATTGATATAATGGCAAAATTTAATACTTCGTCACAATGGTCCTGTTGTACTAAAATGTAGATACCGAAGGTTAAAATGTTTATTTCCTGAGCCAGGACTCGGAGCTAGAAGATATCGGTAACACAACACCTAAAAGCCATGTGTTAAATCTCAGATAAAGCGATGGGCCGTTGGTCCCGTTTGATCTGGGTTTCCTTCTTCCCGTTGCAGTCAGTCAGTCAGTCGATCTTGATTACAATGTTAAGAAACGCTTACCCATCGTTGCTGAGGATATTAACCCTTTGCACTCGAGTGGCAATTCCGAGGCGCCACTAAAAATCGGTACAACATTTTTCAAAATATTTGTAATAAGATTGTTAATATTGTAAATATCGTACTTGCGAATGGACGAAAGCCATGTGTTAAATCTCAGATAAAGCGAAGGGCCGTTGGTCCCGTTTGATTTGGGTTTCCTTCTTCCCGTTGCAGTCGGTCAGTCAGTCGATCTTGAAGAGGCTAAGAGAACACTTGCACTAGTGAATTTTCAAATAACGCGTTTTTCTTTTAAAATCCTAGACCCTGCTTCCCAGAAAACCAACAAATAATTCCGAAATAAAACTTGTGGCGACTACTTCCGCTACCTGCCAGTAGATGGATACCTTTCCCGCAAGTTACCTGACCCGTCCCGATTCCTATATATACTGAGGCAGGGCCCGCTAGAAAGCCTTACTGACAAAAATGCTTCCTTTTCCTTTTTTCTCGCTTCCTTCTTTCCCTCCTACGTCTCACACCCAAATCAACGTCCCACAAACTAAACCATGTTAATATTCATTCTATCCTAGACGATTAATCAAATTTCGAGCAGCGAGCTTCCCGAGAAGAATTAAGGGTTGCTCGACTCTTCCCACCAAAGAGAGCTTGGACAATGCTTCCATCGGGATTTCAAATAAATTTTAAGCCGCTAATTCCGAGATAAAAATAGACTATGTTATTGTACATTCTTTCCTAGACGATTAATCAAATTTCGAGCAGCCAGCTTCCCGAGAAAAATTAAGGTTTGCTCCGCTGGACACCGTCCACGTCACGTTCGGTCTCATTAATAACAGAACAAGTGCATAAACACCCGCAGTCTAACAACCACGCACACCGTAACCCCATTGAATGCCGCGGGAATACTTCAAACCGAGCGAAATTCTATGCTCCCGTGATTAACGAGCCATCGGTTAAAGGAAGTTTCGTTCTACAGGCTGCGCCATGACGAGCGCCCTGAAAACTTTCTTCGTAAAATTGATACTGCGCGAATCATGGAACCGGGATCGAAAAGAAAGGTGCCGTCTTATATCATCCTGGGAACTTGATCCGCTTGGAACTGCCGCCGGAATTTGTGCAGCATCAATGTCAAACTTATAAGAAACTACGTTCTTATAATAGTTTAGAACGCTTCTATTAGGACACTCTGTGTCGGCATGCGTGTATGAATGTGACAATACTGTGCCTGTGGTGTGACGAAAGTGTACGCGCGCGGGTGACTATCTCGAGAATGACTAACAAGTGCCAAATATGAACTTTAAACATTCCTGCAATGTAATAATCATTTCTACGACGAAACAAAAATTAGAAAGTCGCTATTGGAAATATTAGTTTAATTATTCTGTAGTATCTCTTTACGTGTTCCTTATGTGGTAATTCTTTGTGTATTCTAATAGTCATATTCAGTTCGTTCGATATATCACAATAAAAAT
Organism: Augochlorella aurata; assembly: GCA_028455555.1. NCBI lineage: Eukaryota > Metazoa > Arthropoda > Insecta > Hymenoptera > Halictidae > Augochlorella > Augochlorella aurata. The sequence continues at coordinate 8,257,902 of CM052157.1, read as the reverse complement.
GAATTTCGAAAGCATTACTATAATTTATATATTAATTATATGTAATTTATAAACATATAATTTATTATATTAGTTTTACTGTAATTAAAAATTCTCACAGATTTCTCTCGACATAAGCTGAAAGTATGATTCAATTGTCTATAATGTCGATTAGTGAGATGCGAGTGTTCTTTTATTTAAAAATATCTTTAAGAAGCTTGATTGTTTAACAATTTTTGAGAGACGTTCGATGAACCTTGTACAACTTTGTCAAATGGTCTGTATGCATGAAAAAGAGCGCAGAGAAAGAGAGAGAGAGAGAGAGAGAGAGAGAGAGAGAGAAAGAAAGAGAGAATGAGAGAGAGAGAGAGAGAGAGAGGAGAGAGTTACGTGTTAGAAGAACAAAGCCACGTTAAGCTGGTTGCGATTGGTGTGTTGCAGACACGAGGTGCCTGTCACCTCGGAGCCGATCACGGTGATACACATGGACGAGGACGTCGTCGTGGTCAACAAGCCCGCCTCCATCCCTGTAAGTGGTGTACTGCCAGGACTGTACTGCCAAAACGCTTCTTGTCGCATCATCTCCGCTTCCCAACGCGACGACGATTGTCCGAACGCCGATTATTTTTGCACCCGAGGACACCCTTGCACGCGCAGAACGGCCCGCGGCTTCGTTTCACTATCGATCACCGATCGCACCTCGCCACCAATATTTTATCTTCATTTCGAATCGAAGTTTCCAGATCGTCTTCATCTTCGATTTACTTCGCTGTCAATCCGCCATTTTGTCCCGCGAACGGCCTTCCACTTAGAGCGAAATTTTCTTTATTCGTTTTGCTGTAAATTTTCCATTTCATTTCTTGATCGAATTTTGTTCAACTTCCTCCGTGTATTTTTTTTCATTTTTGGTATTCGTATCGACATTGGTATTGACATTGGTATTGACATTGGTATTGACATTGGTATTGGTATTTGGTGCTGACCCAATTGGTGTGAATTTTAGTACAATTGCAAAGCGAAACGAAGTCGCGTTTCTAGTTTTGACACGAAACCTACCGTCAAATCACCGGTTTCGCATTTGTTATGTAAAGAGTCTTATTATCACCTAGTAGGAAAAGATTGAAACAATTTAATCGATTCGAAAAATCAAAATAAATTCCCTCTTATATTTACGAAGTACTACGCGTCAACGCTTTTAACACAGTAAGCGCGGGAGAGATATTCTTTTTAAACAATTTAATTTTCCTTAATTTCGTTATATATCGAATTATTTCGTTGTATACTTGCTGTCAGTTTTAAATATTAAATATCTTTTTGATTAAAAAAATTAGATTTTTAAAAAGGTAATAATATCTTTCTGTAGTGTTAACGCTCAGTTAGGTTTCGTGTCAAACGTCGAAAATTGAATTATTGAAGAAAATCCTAAAACAAATTTTGCGCGAATGATAAAAAAACGTGCAATGGCGTCCGCGCAATCGTCGTCCAGAAATATATCCCCTCTTTCCCCGCGCCTTCACTTCGCACGGTAAGTCTCCGTTTCTTTGACAGGCAATTAACCGCACGGACACATTTCACTAATTTTTCCAATCGCGCGCGCGGCCTTGCGCGTCGGTTGCCGGTTGTGCCGTTTACTCATCGCCGGCGACCTTCTGCCGTACGCGGCAGAAACGTTTATGAATAATTACTCAGGCGGTTTCGCAATCTGCATATTTACACGGTGACTCCAGACCGTACACGGTTTTCGCATTATTCCTGTCATTCCCGTCGATGACTCCTTTCTCTTCCTCGATGCAACCTTTCGTTCGCCGATTAACGCACACGAGTCGCCGCTGTTTTTTAATCAACCGCGCGGTTGCGGAGCCTCTTTTCTTGCTAATCGTTCTCGCCTATTAAAGAACACCTCCTGGTTCTTCTTCGGTATTATTTTTGCGCAAGAGCGCGCCGAGAGTTCGGTTAAAAAGGAATAATGAGCGGTTAGACACCGTGGGAGCCTATTTCTCGGCGGCCATGTTGAATTCAGTCGCTCCCACGATTCTGTGCAGAATTTCGAAATGTTTCTTTTTTCGGTAGCGAAGTAAACGGTGGATCAACTAACAGAATTATTTGTAATTTCAATCGTTTTCTGAATTAATTGTTTTAATAATGATATTGTTATTATTATTATTGAATTAGCCCTTAATCCATTAACTGCCACGATCCAATTTGAGGATTTTGGAATTTACGTACACCGCTTGACGCGAAGACTATGTCAGGTGCGTTTGACAGTTCAATGTCATTTTATGTCTCGTTTCTTTTCAACAAGTGAACAAATTTGGAAACCTTCTGTAAGTTGAACGCAACAAAATTATTATATTTGAAACATGATATTTTTGGTTTGGTTTTTATAATCAAATACCATACGTAAATATGTAATTTAGAATATATAAAATAATTCATGCAATAAAAAATTTTCTTATTAGTTCTTATTCATGCAATCTGCCACAATCCCCATTTGGGACTGTTTAAAAGATATAAAATATTTTAGTAACTAACCATAATTTGGATATAATTGTTACATAATTTTTTCCGTCAAAAATTAGAAAAAAAAGAATTCGGTAGTTAATGGATTAACGATGCGATGTCGCCATAACGCGACAAAAATCAATAAAAACATGAAACCCGGCAGGAATTTTTATCGGAACGCGAATGAATTTTTATGGAATAAATAGCTTTTTTCCATATTCGATATAAAAATCTTCCGCACATAATTTCTCTTGGTATGAAAAAACAGCTCGCCCCCGGCGGTGTATAAACCGGGAATAATTTCGGCGTCGAATTTGAAACGAAGTCAATCGTAATTCGCGGCCGCCAGCTCTATCGTTCGTTCGCAAATTAATATTCAAGGAGACGCCGCTTATTAACTGACTAACCAACCAGTATCTCCTGCTGCAACTTTATTATCCATTGAAAAGTAATTCCCAGGCAAACAGCACCGACAGACAATAGCAATTTGTCCTCGTCGCACGGCAGACGTCTAGTCGCGTGCGAGCATAACGGCGGGCCCTGGAAAAAAGCATTAATTATTTCTTAATAACTCGAAACGCACTCGCGCAGCTTTTCCACGGTTCGACGAGACCCAGGGGCTCGGTTTTTGTTCCGCGTTTCTTCGTTTAATTCGCGATTCCCGGTCCGTCTACAGAGCGAACGCCAAAGAGAAACTGCCGCGAAACATTGTACGACGCTTAATTACCATTCAGCCGTTTCGGTTAATCGCGGCAAAAACATTTTCGCGACTGCGCAACGATCATTTAATTGCCGGTCACACGGGAGCGGGGAACAATGGGCCGGGTCCTATTTCCCGACCCTTTTTTGCGGCCGACTGCGAAACGCCAAGAACCCGAACTTTATGCTCGCGGTTCGACGGGTTTTTTGCGCATGGCGGCGAGACCGCTGCTCGAGGCGAACTGGAAATCTCGTTCCTCTTTAACGTTTACGCGAATTACGTGCAATCGCCGGGTCGTGCCGTCGCTAAACGTTCCGTTTGATCGGGAAAAAACTGATCAGATCGCGTGTAAACAGTTCGTAAAATTTTCGGAGTCAAAGAGAGACCGTGTTTGCCGTGCCAACGTTTTCGTTCGGTTTCGGATTAGTTAAAAAAAAAAAAAAAAACGGAGGTTTGCTCGACGATACATCGTTCGCTCGATTTTAGCCGAATTTGTCCAATCGAAACGGTCGGAACGGTTTTGCGCTGACTAAACTCGGCCAGCTCGACGCGGTTATTCCGTGATTAATTAGCTTCAATTCGGCGAGCGTCGCGGTTCTTTGGAACGATATTTTCTGTCTATGAACAGAGCTTTGAACGAATTTTGATGGCAGGCGAAAAGAAATTCGAGGATCGGGGTGTAGTCGATTTGTTATTGTTTCTTTTAACTTTAGTCACAGCAATCATTACCTGTCCACCGAAGTATTTAATCAATCTAATATTGATTCATATATTTTCACTAATAAATGGAGGCATTATTGGCAGCTCCTTCTAATCACTTATGACACCTACAGTAATAGGCCTATAGACTGATAGATTTTATCATACTATTTGCACTAACATGTAAAAATAATAACGAAGTAAGTGAAAAAAAATAAAAAATCTCGGTTAATGACAATAGAGACTTAGAAAAATTCTGAACAAATACTTGGACGGCAAAAGGCCTATATACATCGTTAGTCCTAATCAAGATAACGAGGAATAGGGAAACGGTCTATATTTACGGCAAATATACTACCATAATTTTATCATACTCACCGAAATGAGTAGTACCAATATATTGCGTAAAATTTGCAACAAAAGCCGTATTCCTTATTATTCATATTGATAATAAAAGTCAATAATATTGCCCACCAATTATCAGCCTAGCAATGAACCCAACAACTATATCTACGCCCCGTTATCTTAGCTAGCTGGTAGCTAAGAACTACGTAATTTCAACGAAAGTTAAAAGCTATCTGCAAAAACAATGTTATTTGAGTATTTCGGACTCCTGGTTGGGAATACAAAAAGATGGAGGTATAGTTACGCTCCTCGGTGTATAATGGTTATAATTCGCCGCCGGTGTCGTTCTGGCCTCCAAAATCATTTAGTATTCCTCCTCGTCCCTTTTTCTCCGGGTTACTTTGCCAGCCTCATGGAATTATATCCGCGTTCGGTTTAATAACAGCGCTTACTCTCTGAAGCTGATCCTCGCGCGCGACACCGTCCCCGGTATTTCATTTTCCCTCATTTATTTACTAATTAATTTATGCTCCCTTTTCCCGCCGCTTTTCGCGTCTACTACTCCGCGCAGAGTTAACGCGTACTCGCCTCGTCCTCGTTCCGCTGTTCTTTAAGCTCTTTCCGTTATAAATATTTCGCTGCATTGTCTCCGCTAAATACCGCGTCGCTGTTCCTATTATTATTGTCATTGTCGCCGCGCGGTCGGGACGTCATTGAAAACCGCGTTCTCTTCTCTAGGAAAAATCCCAGCGCGATTTCTCGGTTATTATCCGCGGAAACTCGGGATGAAACGTAATTGCATGAAATCTAATGACGCTGCTGGTCATCTTTTCCGCGCTCCGAAGTGCAGAAAGGTCGTCGGATGCGATTATGTGTCTGTCGATAGGCTGTAGAACTCGTCGGAATTTTTCGAGCTCGAACGACGCGAACTTCAAACTAATTTAACACTAGCCGACGGTTAAGACGAAGCTATTTTTATCGGAACCAGTCGGAACGACTTTGTAGAAAATACGTAGTCGTGGAATATTTGTGTATTTATTGATTTGTTTACTGTCTTACAAAAGGAATTCCATGTTGTCGTGTTATAACTAGTATACGGGGTGACTCATTTGAATCGATCCAGTCGAATAGTTTCAGAATTGCTAATGATGGTAACAAAATGTTACAAACGAAATTTGAATGGTTTTC
>CM052157.1:8235839-8252389 GCA_028455555.1 Augochlorella aurata | reverse complement strand
ATATATCCTCGATGGGTCCGTCTAGAAAAATCTATATCAGATCAGTAAAATAAAATATAATAAATAAAATATAATAATAAAATATAATATAAAAATGTAATAATAAATAGAATATAAAATGTCAGATTAGATACCCCCCCTAGTTCCAGCGTTAAGAAGACTCCTTTACACTGATGGTCCCTCTTCGCCATTGATCCTCGACTTAAATTGTTCATCGCCTCGCGATTTCGCTCTGCCATCGAATTGATTTCCACCATCAACTACCATCGGCCATTAATTCAACAATTCTCTGCGGGCTTTTACGATCCACCTCTCACTTCATTTCGCGATCGCTTCGATCGTTGCCCTGAATCTGCGAAAACAGGAATTCCCATAAAAATCCGATATTTCCACTAAAACTCCGGCGTATTAAAATCACTCGCGGGGAAGAAGGAGCTTTATGCGAGGCCCGGCGGAATAAAAAACATCCCCGTAAAACCGAAAGGCCTCTGTAACGCCGATGCGGCGATTTTGTTTGCCACAGGTTCCTTTCGATGATCGATCTAGGCGAACTCGAGCGAGACGCGTATCGAGCAACAGAGCGGCTCGGTACTGGTCGCAATCGCCTTAAAAAATTAAGTCCAGTCCGAAAGCCTCTTAGCGGCGCAATAAAAAATAGTTTGACCTGGAAGACGAGTGGTGCGGCCGTCGAGAGATATGTCCGGTTGTCACTGATTAGGTCAAGCACGCACAGAGAGAGGAAGAGAGAGAGAGAGGGAGTGATCGTAGGCGTTCGGAACGAGGGGGAGGGACGCGGACAGGATTATCCAGGGAATCGAGTGGGCTCTCGGTGTCGGCCGGCTGTCAACGGGTCTTTACGGGCCGCTACTTCCTGTTTATTATCCCGTTTATTCGCCATTCACGCCTTAAATAGTCCCCGGCACCGACAGGCCATCGACGCCCAAGGACCTTCGAGATGTTCGAACAAGTCCTCCGGCTCGCTTTATTGCGACCCGATTCGCCTACCCGTGGATCTCCGTGATCTCCACGATCTCCACGATCTCCGCGTTCTCCACGATCCTAGAGCTTGCCCAGAGTACTCATAACGCGTGACGAGGGTTCTACACCCTTTTTATGGGCCAATTATGCCCGCGATGGACGTGTATAAGGACGTGTTCGCCCTTCGAGGCGGCCGCGTTCCGGTTACCGAAAGCGTTTGATTTGCGAAGCGATTTTGGAACCAGGGAAATTAGATTCTGCGGGAATCGTTGGGGTATTGTCGGTCTTCTAGGTTCTCCGATTTGTCGTTGAGTTGTACTACTGTTTCAGGAAAATATTTCAACGTCCGGCAAGAAATATTTCATCGATTTCTGGAAGAATTCTCGAAACTCGGTGGTAGTACAAGTCAACGAGAACACGTACGTGGAAAATTTGTCGGTGAAGAAGTAGTGTAGCTCAAGGTCTAGTCGAACACTAGGGAACTACCCTCGTCTGATCTTTGGCTGATTTGTTCTACTTAATAGTTTCTCTATGGGAAGACTGTTAATACTTTGCACTCCGATACGGCAGGACTAAAATGTTAATCATGTAAAATTTATAAAATCTTTCTGTCTATCTGTGTAAACGATCTCGATAGATAGTTTATTTATTTATTTCTTTATTGTAAAAATCGCCATAATTAGCCCGAAATTACAAAAATTAGCCAAAAGTCGCCAAAATTAACCCACAATTCACTCCAAATTCATAAAAAGTTTTTAAAATCTCTGAAAATTATTAAAAATATAAAATAATTTTTATTACCCAACACAATTAAAATCCACTTAATAATTAATTTTACCCTAGCTTATTTCATTAAACTTAAAGCCATCTTATCGCAACCCCTTAAAATAAATTCCTTTTCTATTTATTATAAATTTACAAATGAATATTAATTATGTTAACATTATTTGTTCGTGGGAAACCCCTTTAGAAAAAAAGAGTGGATAACGCGTAAAGAAAAACAAAAGAAAATGTTAAATGGGCCAGTATTATTTCTTCTGACTCTGATTAAATTAATAATATAAAAAAACTATCCTTGAAAATGTCAATTAACAATGCATAACACTGTCATACAATAACTATACACGTTATATAATGTGAAGATTTTAAGTTAAACAAAACTTTAAACCTTGGAAGTTTAACATAATACGATAGTATTTATATCTTAACTTATATATCTATAATATAATATATAATTATATAAAAAAATATAACATAATATATAATAATATGTATTACTATCTCCTTTACATTATATAGTATACCTTTGTAATCAAGCAAAATATTATAATGATATTCGATTTATATGAATTCGTAAATATCAAGGAACATATATTTGCAAACAAAAACAACATTTTATTTCTTATAATTTTGTAAAGTATGATAAATTTCACTGATAAACTTGAATATCCCCTCAGAGGGGACATCCGAGTGCTGCGCTAGAATTACGATGTCCCCTGAGAGGGGACAACAGAGTGCAAAAAGGGGAGAATTAAAATCTCTTACGATTCTCGCACAATTTCCTACGATACTTTCCATAACAGAAGCTACGCCAGACCAAAAGAACATCGCATCGCGATTAAAATCAATTCTTCCCATCCCGTCGGAAGAACTTTCGGAAAAAATCGGAACTCCAATCCCCTAATCGCAGAGCGATCGACCGAAATCGTGGCCGAGTCTTTCTATTTCTGCGGACCGAGTAGAAAATAATTCTCCGGTTGTATCGTCGTCGGGCGACTCGAAACACCGCGTTAAATCTCCTGTCGCAGTGGCCGGCCGTGCAAACAATTATCGAAAGCCCATTCAGCGGCGGGTAGGAAGCTGCTCCTCGCCCTCGCCCCTCCACGGTGCGGGTAGCGCGGGCGAGCATCGGCGGATCGGATCGTCGCGTATTTTTCAGGGCTTGACTGTTCCGGATCAGCCGGCCGCTATGTCCACAGAACACAGCTTGGCGCGCAAACATTCGGCCCTGCAAACGGCTGCGGCCTGGTGCGCTCCGCTCGCAATCGTTTCCTCCTTTGTCGGCCGCGAACCGATCGCCATAGAGAGCCTGTTTTTATTTCCCCGGGTGCGGGGGCGGCGCGCGAATGCCAACCGAGAGAAATGGGTCGGGATCGCGTGTAACGACCGTGTTTGCACGTGACGCCCCGACACCTATATACACGTGTCCCGCTCGTCACGCGGTTACCCGACCCGCGCTAATATTCTAATGGCCCGATGGAATTGCCCGGCCCCGGATGCCCGTTTCCACGAGCATCCCAGAAAACGAGCCCGCCTCCGCGCCTTTTAATTTAAAAAGCCACCTGGCGGATCGGTCGATCGGTCGATCGCTCGGACGCTTCGCCCGCCGAACCTTTTACAGCGCCAGAACCTTTAAAGCAGGCCGCTTTTAACAACATCGATCTGCCGTCATGCTCTGCCGATATTCGCTTCGTTTTCTTCGGGCTTGATCACGGCCTTTGGGAGGGCACAACTTTTAACCTTTCCACGGCGTTTTTGATCTACACGGTGCGACGTTCAAATAAAAACAGTGTCCTATCTCCCGAGGCGTTGAAGTTATCAAAAGAATGTTCTTGCGAAAGTTGTTCGATGCGAAGATGTAGATTACGTGGATTTAACAGTTTCTGCGTGGGTCAAGTTAGTTAAATGGAGCGGTTTATTTATTTATTTTATTTTCTTCATTTAACGGTTTAGTTATTTATAATCTGTTTGCGTCTTCTCAGACTAATTCGACGACGTAATATTTATCATTCCGAGCGCAATCTGCCACCGCTACACCCAGATCACCACTATCAGCCAGCTTCTTCATTTGCCGCCTTAGGAATTCAAATTTATTAACACCGATCCCAGTCCCATACCAAGCCCTTATTCGCAATGGAAACAACGATGTGTCGTCAAGGGGTGAAAACGGCGCCATCTTATATACTAATACTCCGGTACTGCCTCGATTCCCAATTTTCCTCATTTCCGTTTCCAACCACGTTTGGTATTGTAATTGTTACTGAATAGAATTGCTTCTGGTATTGCAGGTGCACCCATGCGGACGGTACCGGCACAACACGGTGGTCTTCATCCTGGCGAAAGAGTACAACCTGAAGAACCTGAGGACGATCCACAGGTTGGACAGACTGACAAGCGGCATTCTCCTTTTCGGTAGGACGCCGAAGAAGGCGAGACAGATGGAGCAGCAAATAAGAAATCGGCAGGTAGGTTTCGCAACGCGATGCTCTTCTATGGAAACCCGTTCGTTCTCGTTTTACGCAACGCGCGGAGCACATCTCGCGGCTCTAAGCTTCCTTTCGAACGAAGCGCGCTGAATTTGCTACAAAATGATTCACCTCTCGATCCTGCGTTCCAGGTGCACAAGCAGTACGTGTGTCGAGTAGAGGGCGAGTTCCCGGAGGAAGAAGTGGTGTGTTCGGAGCCGATCGAGGTGGTGTCCTACAAGATCGGGGTGTGCAAGGTCTCGGAGAAAGGGAAGGACTGCATCACGCGTTTCAAGCGTCTCAGCTACAACGGCAAGTCGTCGGTGGTGTTGTGCAAGCCTCAGACGGGTCGTATGCACCAGATCCGGGTGCACTTGCAGTACCTGGGCTATCCGGTGGTGAACGACCCGCTGTACAACCACGTGGTGTTCGGCCCCCAGAAGGGCAAGGGCGGGAACATCGAGAAGACGGACGAGGAGCTGGTTCGGGACCTGATCAGCATCCACAACGCGGAGAACTGGCTGGGGATGGACGGGGACTCGGAGATGAGTCTGTTCAAGCCGAAGCTGGACATGGAAGACCGTGTTTTGGGCAACGAGAAGGACGGCTCGCCGTCCTCCACGCCTGGATTGGGCGAAGAAGAGCAGCAGCAGCAGCAGGAACCCTCGCTGAAGGTGACGGTGGGCACGCAAACCGGGTCCGAGCCTCCGGATTCTAGTTTTGCCAACGACAAGATGACCGTGGACCCGCACTGCTACGAGTGCAAAGTGAAGTACAGAGACCCGAAGCCCTCGGATCTGGTGATGTATCTCCACGCGTGGCGCTACTGCGGACCCGGCTGGGAGTACGAGACCCCGTTGCCAGCGTGGGCAGCCAACGACTGGGCCGAGGAGGACCGATAGTTACCACGGACTCGCCTAAGGGAACCACCACCTTCGAGCGAACCAGCTGTTGTCATCACCCTTCGTACCCCTTTTTGATATCCTTACCCCGTGCCTTCCATCCGCCAGCGAGCGATCTCGACCATCGTACATGTACCCACAACCCCTGCGACCGGGTCGCTGGACTCGCGAATCTCACCTGGACGCTGGACTGCGACGAGACTCGCTATCACCGGAGGTTCTCGCATCGGCTGTCCTAATCAGATGTCGTTCCTCTCGATGTTTTGTACCCACTGCATGGACGTTGTGGAATTTTTTATGATAATTACGAATCCGTAGACCTTTCTCCATCAGCTGTCGCGACGTTTTCGTTTTAAGAGTCGGCGGATCTTTAAACTGAACCCATAACCGGTCGTGTGATTTTTGGCCCTTCTCCGTAGAAGCAGACGACTCAGTTTTCCAATAAATGTCTTCCAGATGGCACGCGACTGGTCGAGGGTTGCGAATTCTTTCCACTTTGAAGCGCCTCCTCGGATAGTTTCTCAATTCCTTTTTTCTTTTTTTGGAAAATTAAAGTCTGTGGTAAACGTTAACTTGGCCGGATGATTTTAGAATGATCGTACGACATCTAATTAGGACGCACCGTCAGGCTGGCGAAACAGCGTTATATACGAAGAGATCGGACCATCGATTGCGATGGAACGATCTTCTGCGAAGGCGGGTCGGCCCAGAAGTCACTGCCATCGAGAGAAGATTGATGTTACTGTTCCGATTGGATAACCGTGACGTTTTAGTTTCTTGATTTATGACGGGGGCCAGGGGGTCCCGAGGATTTTTCGATGATCCTGGAATTGGGTTCTAATCTGCGAATCCTTCGCTGCTCCTCGGATCTATTTCCTGGTCCATCGAGTTGGCGTTGATTTTTAACTCTTTCGCATCTCGAAAGCAAGTTTCAACCCATTCCATTCCTCCGGCATCTCGGATTATCCGTGGATGCGAAAGGGTTGACGAACAGATTGTTTTGTTGCAGTATTTCTAGTCTGTTTTCGATCGTGAAAATCCGCGGGAACATTTTCGAATAAAGCTAACAAACGTTTCAATAATACAAAGCTTAATCTACTAGAACAATTCTTCAGATCTTTTAACCAACCCAATATTTCCCTAGAGTCTCGTGTACAGAATCAGTCAGTGAATTTGTGCCCGACTTCGGAAATATCGAATGTCCAGCACAGAGAAAAGTTGTTGAATATTTGCGCAGGATGCACACAAGCTTGCAGACTGACCCGTCGGGAGGGGAAAGATAGCGTCTTTCCCGGTCTGTCCTCGAAGGACCTCAATCGTGACCAGAGAACGGTTCGAAAGAAGAATCGTCAATGGCCGGCGTTCAGCGATGATCCTCGAGAACCGCGCAGGCAAAGGGGGCTGACGTAGGAAACTGCAATAGAATCGCGTCTATTTTTATGGCTGATTATATATACATATATATAACAATTCTATATATATGTATGTATCTATATACATATACATGATACTAAATAGTGGCGCAGGTCCAGCGACATGGGTCTCCGAAAAAAAAACAAATGATTGCGAGCGTGATCTTGCCAGAGGATAGCCAACCAGATCATGCCAAAGAACGGGAGCATCCGGCGAGAGAGAGAGAGAGAGAGAGAGAGAGAGAGAGAGAGAGAGAGAGAGAAAGCGATAGAGAGAAAGGGTGAGAGAGAATGAGCGAGAGCGAAAGGGAGAGAGAGAGAGAGAGCTTCATTTCAATCATATCGTGTACCTTGTTACAACGCGTCCGATCGAGGACTTGCGACAAGTACAATCGAACCATGTGAGATAACGAAATAAATGTCGTACATTATTTTGCTACGAGTCACGCGCGTCTGCTCTAGCAGGGCTACACGGAATTAGGGATCCGCGAGAGGCGACGGGAATCCGACCTACAGGCTCGCCAAGGTCACCAGAATCATTTCCACCTTGTGGATTAATTGTTCGACACTGTGGGGACCGATAAGATCATTTTGTTCTGATCGAAATAATAGCGATTGGAATTCGAGACCACTGGGGGTTACAAAATTTCGTGGTGGATCCTCCGACCCCCTGGTTCCCTAATTTAATTTGTCAATAGACTGCAGATCTTTGTGCGAGTTACTTCATAGAATTCAGACTAAAAGAAACATTTACTTTCGTGCAACAAATAAATGCAGAAAAATCCGCAGTCTAATCTGTCTCCCGATCATTTGTGAATCCAGCGTGTCCCTCTCTGACAAGTGTTTCTTAATTTTAATAAAGAAATTTGCAGTTTTATACGCGACTCGGTCAGATAGGTAGCGAATAAGCGAACATAGCAATCGAGGAGCTACAACCGTGCCGGCGCGAAGGGAACAAAAACTATCCTTTTATAAGAGAGAGAGAGAGAGAGCTTTGTATACCTGTTCAACGAACCTTTTAACGAGAATGCTAATAAAATGATTCAGTGAACATTGCCGGATGATAGTCTCTCGACGCCACTCGCGGTCCTTCGAGAGCGAGACGCGACCAGAGGCAGCAGGTGGACAGAGATTTTTAGGTAGATAGAGGTAGACTCGAAAGAGGAGGGAGATAACGTAACAATGGACCTATCATAAAAGACAGTGTGTGCGCTTACTAACTCACCCGGGATAATCTTGTCGAGAGTTATTCCGAATGTAATGGCTAGCTTAATTTTATTTAAGTAATGTAACTTGACATTGACAAAAACCTGCGAGAGCGAGAGAGAAAGAGAGAGAGAGAGTGAGATAGAGCGAGAACGAGAGAGAAAATGAGAGCGAGAGAAAACAAAGATATATATATACGATATAAACAGAGAAAAAAATGGAAAAAATATAGAAAAGGAACGATATCCTTTAAAAAGACAGTCCCGATTAGAGCGACTACTGGAGAACGCGAGAGCGAGAGAATTCGTCGGTCTGTAAATCGAGCGAGCGCTTTTGTATGTATATACATATATATATTTGTATTGTATACGATATATATATATTGTATACGCACATTGTACCGTATCCGAGCGACATTATTATCTGTACCGTAGTCAGCGGAACGTTAGAGCTAGAGAATTTTTTCTTGTATAATGGACGAATAAACGCAAAGTATCGTTCGGTACTTACCTTGCCCCATAATTTTACTTCCTAATCGTTCATTCTTATGATCTATAAGACAGGATTAATAAAGTAAGGCCAGGATGTACAATAGTCCAAATACGAAACACAATACAAATAATTTTGTCACGAAACTACTTCCTATCATATTTTAACGAATATTCAACCCGCTGCTCCTGAAGCTGAACATTAGTAGCATTGTTCTTCAATAAGAAAAAGGGGGATGGGTACCTCAGGTGGCCGTGGAGTCAAAATTGATCTAGTCTATATATTGAACTAGACGATGCAAAAGGATCAAATCACCCTAAAAAAAGGAAGTGAAATTTTTCTGTCTTTTATTCGCCGAACCGCCGAAACTTAACAGGGTCCGGCGGAATTACATAGGAAATGTGACTACACCGCGCGTTGATTCGCTATGTACACTGAAAATAAATACAAAATCTTACAACAGGTCTCATACAGTCCGCACTTTCTTCCTTCCGCTGATTCGACACCTAATAAACTGTGGAAATTCGGTTTGATCTAGTCACTACCTTTGTATTCAGTTAGCGGCGACACCCTGTTTGCGGTTCCTCATTCGCGCCTCTATTTCCGGTCGGAAATGCCTAATCAGACCTTGTACCGGCCAGGCAGCACCATCGGCTAAGGCGCAGATTGTGTGCAGTTCGATCTGCTTGGTCAATTCCCACAACATATCTATCTCATGCTCTGCAGCTTTTCCTTCTACGAATCTGAAAATCATTTGAACGTTGTTGCACCTGTAACGACTCGAAGCAAGATGTGAAACGGTACCTTTGTAAGATTTTGAACATCCAGCTGATACCCTCGCGGCACGGCGTACACTGTCCACAGGACTCGTGCTTGTAGAAGCTAAGGAGCCGCGTGATGGCCTTGATGATGTCTGTCTGTTTGTTCATCACGATCACGGCTGCTGTACCGAACGAGCTCTGAGCTCTCACGAGGTCGTCGAAGTCCAGTAATACTGTATCGCAGACGCTGCAACATTGTTTCGATGATTTAGGGTTCTAGGGACTTCTAAGTCTGCAAGTTCGGTACCTTTTTGGAATGACTGGAGTGGACGACCCGCCGGGAATCACTCCCAACAAGTTGTCCCATCCACCGATCACACCGCCAGCGTGCCTCTCGATCAGCTCTTTCAAAGGAATGGACATTTCTTCTTCTACGGTGCACGGATTGTTCACGTGGCCGGAAATGTTAAATAATTTTGTACCGTGATTACGTACTCGGCCGAATGACGCGAACCAAGCTCCACTTCGTCGACAAATGGTCTATATAAAGAAATATTAATTTTAGAAACAAAAGTTCCTGAGTGTAACTGTTGCACAATAACGCTTAATACTCACAGGAGCCACAGCAACCGTCTCGACATTAGTGACGGTTGTAGGACACCCAAACAAGCCAACATCAGCTGGGAAAGGTGGCTTTAGTCTGGGCTTTCCTTGTTTTCCCTCAATAGATTCTATGAGAGCTGTCTCCTCTCCGCAGATATAAGCTCCAGCTCCTCGCTGGACATAAATGTCGAAGTTGTAACCTGATCCGCAGGAATTTTTCCCAATGAGACCAGCTTGGTAGGCTTCTGCAATGGCCACTTGCATGTTAGATGCCTCATTGTAAAATTCTCCACGGATGTAGATGTAGGCTGCACAAGCTCCCATTGCACGACCAGCTATCAAGCAACCCTCTACTAGCTTGTGTGGATCGTGGCGTAGGATCTCACGGTCCTTGCAGGTACCAGGCTCTCCTTCATCACCGTTTACTACTAGATATTTTGGTCTTCCATCTGATGGTTTGTTCATGAAAGACCATTTCATGCCGGATGGGAAACCAGCACCTCCACGGCCTCTCAATCCAGAGGTCTTGATTTCATTAATAATCCAATCTGCACCCTTGTCCAAGATCTCCTTGGTTTTGTACCAATCTCCTCTTTTCAATGCACCCTTCAATCTCCAATCGTGTCTACCATACAAGTTTGTGAAGATACGGTCCTGGTCAGCCAGGGGACCGCCTCTTTTCTACAAATGGAGCAAGAACATGGTGTTTAAATCTATGTCAACACATTGTGCAACGTTGGAATCGCGCATAAAAACGAAAGAAGCCATACCTTCCCTTCTGGCGCGGCATCGGCAAGCGTTCTCTGCTGCTGGTTGGTCAAAGCTGATCCAAGGAGACCTACGACACAAACGAAATCCCTTTAATTACATAACCTTGTCGCAAGGCAAATGCAAAGTGTCGAAAATCCTACTGTGCATTCAGAAACAATAGAAAATCTTTGCAATAGGTTGTTGATTGTTCTACATAGTTCGAACAGCTTTCAGATCTATAAAACAAAGCAGTAACGTCAAAACTCACCCAATTGTCTCCTCGGGACCTGAAGACAACGCACTATGGCACCAGCCATCTTGCCGTTTGCGACCTTCTTGAAGACGTTACCAGAGTAATTCGATTTTAAATGAAAGTAAATTCCCTATATGAATGTGTTATGTATGTCATTTAAAAATGTTCCGCATCCAGTTTATAGAATGGCTATTATTATAAACGATGATATAAGATCATATTAAATTTTTACGATTAGAAATAATCAAACAAAGCGCCGTTGGTGGAAAAACGCCCAAGCCTGTCGGCAATTTAATTGGAATTCTCTTCATTAGATGGTGCCATCTGTGCATTCGCAGATATTTCTGTGGCATCATCTAGCTTATTGACTTCTAATTATTCCTATAACAAACTTGAGCGGTTTGCCACAAGTGTAGCGTTATTTCGAGATTCTAGCGGATTTTTGTATGTGGCGTCATCTGGTGCACAGAATTGAAATTAAATTGGCGACGAACTTGAGCGTTTTACGACTATGAGTATTGGCGCTATTTTTTCATTTTTCGGAACAAATTATTCTTGCCAGACTTTGCACCGTATCTTATAGGAAAATCCGCAAGAATCATTTGCAAGTGGCTTTCGTTATCTTGAAACGCCATAGTGCTGCCATCTCACAGTGCAGAAATGGAATGATCCGCGAGATTGAATACGTGTTCATCGCTGTTTTGTCGTCTGTTTCGCCAGGCCCGTATCGTGTCGACGTCGACGTGCGTTGAACGTGTCCGAATGCACATTGAACCGTTGTACGATGCTCGGTGAGAACAAGTTTCTCGTTACGTGATGGGGCAACTCGACAGCATCTCGATTTTCTAGCTGGTCACGTTCGTTGGCTATCGGTGGACACCTGTCCGAACGAGAGCGACCAGAAATAGAGATCATTTACGGGTCGTGAGGCGTTCGTTTGACATCATGTCATCCAGAAGGAACAACTGTGGCCTGCTGGCTAGGGTAAACTTTCCTTTATATACCCTGCAGATGTTGACCAGCAGGCACATCCTTGTAGGTGGCGGTGGAGGTTCCTCCAAGACAGGGGTAGCCAATGGATTTGTAAGTACTGCCTCAAAGCTTATCTATGTCTAAGCAAGAATCATCTTCATCAATTAATACCATCTTCCATTATTCTGCTGTAGGAAATATTTGAGTTGTCCCACAACGGCACGCAATTTGTAGCCGAAGAAGTAACGAGACATGAAACAGGCCCTAGTGTCGTCATGAATTGCACAGCTCATAACGATGGCAAAAGAACCTGGATCGCAGCTGGCCAAGAGAGCCATTGCCAGCTATACAATGTTAATACCAAGGTGATCACCATAGAGAATGGAGAAGTCATTAAAGATACCGATAATGCTAGGGATGGGCTCAGGCAGAGAAAAAACTCAGAAAAAGCAGAAGGGAGCAATGCTGCGAGGGAAAGGATAGAGGAGATCAAGGATGATAACTCTAATATCAAGAGCAAAAAGCTACAGTTGATTGTGAAGCCCTCTGACAGTGTTCAGACTGATTTTAGGTATCTATTACCACTTGTAATGCAAAGTACTTGTCTTCTTCCTCAGGTAATCTTTTAATTTTTGTGTTTTCTGTTAACAGCGAAGAGGAGCCCCTGCAAAGGATCGTTAGAATAAGCCTAAATGGAAAGTTCATGGTCACTGGTGGCACAGATGGTCACATTAGACTGTGGAAATTCCCACAGTTGCACAACCTGCACGATCTAGACGCGCATACTAAAGAAATCGATGATATAGACTTCAGTCCGGACGGTACGCTAATCGCAAGCATCGCGAAAGACGGCAAAGCTTATCTATGGAATGTATCCAGCGGCAACAAAGATAAGGAACTGACTTGGTCACCTCCAAATTCTCTGAAGTACATGTACAAAAGATGTCGGTTCCGAAAATTGGAGGAGGACAAGTCGAAGACACAGCTGTTCATACTTTCCAATACAGTGACTGGAAAGAATACCAGTTTCCTACAGATGTGGGACATCGATTCGGGCAACATAGTTAAATCAGCGCCCTACAAAGAGACCCTATCCGCACTAGCGGTGTCCGATGATGGAAAATTCGTCGCAGTTGGGACAATGTTCTCGGGCAGCGTGGACATCTATGTCGCTTTCAGTTTGAGAAGAGCTTTGCACGTTCCCGGAGCGCATAGCATGTTCGTGACCGGTTTGGAATTCTTGCCAACGAAACTGGACGGCCCGGCGATCACCAGCAACACTGAAACTGCTGTCGTCAGCATTTCTGTGGACAACAAGATTTGCATACACAGCATACCGTTCAGACGTAAGGAAACAACTGATTTTTTATCGCATGGCAAACAAAGGAAAAGATCCTAATCTTATCTATCTCATTTCAGATACACTGCCATTCTGGTTTGTCATCATTGTGATTATTCTGAGTATCTGCTGCGCGTTCATCTTCTGTAGCTATCTCGGAATATGACCCAAAACTTATGTTCTCGACGCGATCGTGAAGAGCAATACCTTCTCTAGAATTGTATGAGATTAAGACCAAACATCGAAGTTTCTCACACGCCTACTCCGACTCGTAGAACTTGATAAAAATCGAGAGGAAGACGGAAGTAGGCCTCGCATAAACGCGTGTGCACGGTTCCAGTGATGCACCGAATTATTTGCAATTTCCTATGGGGGCGTGGGTCCTGCGGTTATTATTTAAACAATGTTGAATTTAACGCTACTGTGATAAACAGTTACAGTTCACCGTTTTGGCAAGCATTATTGTACATAGACGTTCTTTTATTCATTTCCCGCGTTTCCTAGATACACCGATTGTCTAGAGCTCAATGATTTCCCTCGTGTTTAGAGACTTATCTTCGATAAAGACCAATTTACAACCACGCGTCTCTCGCACTTGAACAGTTCGTGTGGATTTATTTCGGCCGCTGCATTTATTTAATTCATTCTGTACGATATTTCCATGTATAGTTAGCAAGACTAGTACACGGTGACACGTTTGTGTATATTCCTCGGCGTTCGACGCTATTTTTATTCCATTATCCTTCTCCTCTCCTAGCCCGTGTCTCTTGCAAGTGGTCGCCGATTTTCGTTTTTTCAAAAGGACAGATCAAGGTCAACTGGTCGCGTATAAATAGCACACACTCGCACGGTACACAACGTTCTATCGTTTCTTTTTTCGCGGGACGTGAACCAGGAATTTCCTAGAAGAGGGAAGAATGCCATAGAGAAAATAGTTCATGTCAAGGGGGTATGATTCATCGTGTCATGAATCAACGTTGTACGACGAGTTGTGTATAAGGACATAAATATGTACATTTTGTTAATGTAATAAACTGTAATGTATCAAAAAGATTACGAAAATCGTTTCTTTACGTACACGGTATGGAACGTTATAGTGTTAGAAAGGTTCGTATCTCCGGAACGGGTTGAGATAGTTTCACGAAACGAAGTGCATTTGAAAGAGTAGATTCCAGAGTTATTTATCCACTAATTTTCCAAATGCAGGTGGGTACGAATGATATAAATTTTTTAGGTGTACTCCGCCATTTTTGCGCGCGTAAAGTTCTTTCTCGATTGTATTTATTACTTCGAATTTTCCAAACGAACAAAGGCTCACTAATGAAACAAATCGCATCTTGAAGAGCAGGTTTGAGAGTTAATTATCCACTAATTTTGAAAATACAACTGAGCATAAACAGTATACATTTTTTAGACGAATGCCGCTAACTTTGAGAACGTAAAATTCTAAAAAACAGATGAAAATAAAATAATGAAACATGTGACATATTAACGAGTATCTCTTAACGCTAATTATCCACTAATTCTCGAGATAAGATACACGATTATTATCGTTAAAAAAATATTTAGACGTGGCAAAAGAGATAAAAACAGCGATCGAAGAATTCTCGACACCCAGCAAGAGAAAATCGAGCCGAAGAAAGTGCAAGGAATGCTCCCCGCCATTTCGATCAGTGAATCGGCACTCGTGGTCGAAAAGGAATGTTGTCCGAAAACGAAAGGAGCCCTCGGGCCGTGTAATACAACCAGGGACGAGTTTGGAATGACATTCTACGATTCGCGTATTGGCGCCTGTCAATTGCTTCCAAGGCTGTTGGCAGCGTATCCTCGATTGTATTAATAGTAACACAACGTTCGATTTCGTCGCAGGATGCGGCAGTGCGATCGATGAAAACTTTCCTAGCAATAATTTACGGCTTAAAATACCTGACTCAGCAACCGATAATTAACGTTTAATCTGATTTTAATTACACATCAACTTCTTTATCCGCATCTCCTATCTTACAGTTTCAGAACTTCCAGAATCACTGTCGCGTGCAAATCTTTCCACGCTTTCGTTTGTAATAAAATGTAGAGGGAGGGACGTTATCAAGGGCCGCATGTTTTTCGTAAAACGTTTATTCAGAAATACTTTAATGATTATTCTAAAAATCACGTTAACCTCTCGCGCGCCTCTTAACCGCTAAAAAACGTGTAACCAAGGGACGATCCGGCGTCGATCGGATCCTACGAACGTTCGCAGACGATTCGAAGGACGACGATCGATCCCCTCAGCCAGGATCGACGAGCCAGGGAGTTTCAGGGGGACTGAGGGAACTCAGGAAGGGCAAGGTAATACGGTGATTATGTACAAGTCGAGTGTCCTCTCGGAGGACTCGCTCCTTCCTCCGAAGGAACGAATCCTTTCATTCGCGACCGGCGATCGAAACGTTTCGCGATCACTTCCTGTAAAATCCTGACGCGAAAAAGCATCTCCTATCTCTTACAAAACCTAATTCACAAATCATTCAGTAGCCACGGAAATTTCCCGTAGGAATCATTCGAGCAGATTAAAATTACAGCGCGTTATTAACTAATTATTACAGCGCTTTATTAATTAAGTGTTGCAGCTATCCTGCGAGATTCAACAAACCGAAAGAAATAGAATTGATCTTTCAGGGTTGGTCTTCGAATAATTTTAGAAGCTCGTTTACTAAATTTTTCGATGTTTTCGCGCCAGTATTCGACTCGAGGGATGCCCTGATATCATCGGCAAGAGATACCGCGCGTCGCGAAACGTTTACCCCGCGTTTCTCTCCAATGGAAGATCCTGCTCGGTTTCTAGGATCGATTCCGCGTGATCCTCGATCGAACGCGGCCCTCGATCGACCGATCTTCGATCTGTGCCCGCTCATTTGTTCGCGGTGAACCCGTCACCGGTCGGGTCCAGCAGCCACGGGTAGTAGTTCGGGCACTCCATGCAGGTGAACAGACGGAGGGTTTCACCAGGCAGCTCCCTGGTCGTCAAGGGACAAGCGTTTGGCAAGGAACAGTAGGGCTGTCCCTTCTCGTCGCAGGTCTCTTTCCAGTCCTGGAAGTCGCGGAGGGCTGACAGCTCCGTCGGCGTCTGCATCCACTTGATGACCTGCAAGTAGAACGAGGCGCCGATGGTCAGACAACATTCAAATTAAATCTCCGATCTTGCGGTGCAATACAGATCATTCGCAATTCGATACTTATCGGCTGCAGAATATCTAAGAATCATCTATTTTCTACAAAGTACATAGTTCAGTGTCCAAGTATCGTTCAATAAATATTTGATAGATGAAGAATTACAAAATAGAAATTGTTTGCATTACTTGCAAGAAACAGATCACCCAATTTTCTCATGAATGTTTAATTTGGTATTTATCGATTGCAGAATGTCTATCTGCAAAACTAAAATTCGAAATTCTAAAAATTCAAAACTGAAGCCGATGTCAACCAAGCACCAGTTGAGTTCTTCGCCTCTAAAAATAAATCATTTTTTAAAAACGGCATTTGCAAGTTGCCATCACGCTGGCAAGAAGTCATAAGTAACGATAGAAAGTATATTCTACAATAAATATTATTAAATGTATGAAAATTGTGTTATTTTCTTTCAATTCAGAAACGGACAGAA
>CM052157.1:8208601-8229732 GCA_028455555.1 Augochlorella aurata | reverse complement strand
AGAGAGAGAGAGAGGGAGAGAAAAAGAGTGAAAGAGAAAGAGAGAGAAACAGAGTGAGAAGTAGAGAAAAAGATCAGTGAAGAAACAGAGTGACGGGGACAGACAGAAAGAGAAAGAGACGGCTAGAAGGGTAGAAGAAGAAGAAGAAGAAAAAGAAGAGAAAAATAATAGGAGCGAGATCAGCGATCGAGAACGTGCTACCTCGTACCTGGTGCGAGGAGAAAAGAATTTTATACGTTTGCTCGCGCGCATATGTGTGTATGTTGTGTGTGTGTGTATGTATACGTAAGTACGCGTGTCTGCGTTTGATAATATATGTACAGGTGTGGAGCGGATTTTATTGTAAAGCTAAAAAGCGGTTGCGTGCCAGGCGTCGATTACGAGAGACCGTGGAGCAATATTTTGAACGGCAACTTTTCCTTTTGTTCACCGTCGCGGATACAAAATGGCCGGACGTCACGGTGCCGGTTTTTCTCGCCGGACAAAAGGATCGGGGCAAAAAGCCGTTCCGAACGCAGTTGCGACATATCGATTTTGCGACAGGTTCGAAGTCTTTTTTGCGGTTTTCTCGGCGCGGGTACAGCGATCGAAGCTGAATACGGTAGTCGGCAGACTCCGGCATCGTGCGATTAATACGTTACGTGCTCTACTAGTTCGCGTTTGAGGAAATCTTGACCGTGCTAACCCTCGCAAGGCGGTGGCTGGGTCGATTTTGACTCGGAGTATTTAAATCGTTTACTCGAGCAATGAATTTTCGATAAAATAAAATGAAATAAATTTAAATTAAACAAGTTGACGTTGTATTCTAAAGAACAGAAAGGCTAATAAATTTGCAAGAAATATCTTGGAAAATATGGTTTGTAAAATTGCTGAATAAAGCTGAGAATTCTTATATACAATTGCGAAAATGGTTCGCCGCGCGAGGGTTGTGGCTGTGTCAAAAAAAGAAAACACCGCAGTGCCCGATTAAAACGGATTTGATTTTGGAATGTGGGTAATTCGCGTTTTTTATTATCCGACGCGTTGTATAAAAAATGTATAAAGAGTCTGGAATGCCTCTAAGAATGCTAGGCAGCGGTTAAATCCACGGGAAAATTCGAAGCGAAAGAAGTCTAATAAGGAAATCGTGGGTCACGGTGCAAGTATCGAAGTTTTCGGGCTGAGATAAATCGGAGACGCGCTTTCGACCGTGCTCTTTCGAGCCGTGAAAGAGTTTGTATCGAGATCGGTCTCAAGGGGAAGGAATGGTTCTTGTCCACGGTGAGCCCTCGAAAGCGACGAGCCGGCCTGGAAAGCGACAAATCGGGCAAGCCTTTTCCACGGATCGTGAGTAGTGCGTGTGGAATATATTTTCACGGTTGTTAGTCGAGCAAGGTGAGTCGACGGGACACCGAGCGAGCCGGGGGAACAGGAAGAAGGTGGGTGGCTTCGAAACTGGGTTAGAATATAATTCGAGAGCGACCGCTCGCGAGAGCTTCTCGTCTCCGCGCCCCGTCGCGCCGCGACGCGAGCGCACTTTCGCTCAAAATCGAAACCAGTCTTGGAAACCGGCGAATCGAAAGTGGCCGGACCGGAGATTACAGCGTCTCTCGAAAGTGACTTACGTGCACGGTGCCGTTCGGAATCAGTTGAACGAGCTGGCCGACCACCGGCCATTCAAAGCATTCCCATTTTCTAACTTCGGAACCAAAGAATTACTTTCGGGGAATTCTAATCGAATTGTACAGCTTGTTCCCGAATTTCTGGGCCGCTTAAATTCGAAGAAAACAAAGATCAAAGATAAGTAATCTACAGGCCAGGTCACAAGTAGAATTTTTGCAGCAGAATTTAATGATTATGGCAGCAGAATTTAATAAATTTTCACGGTT
Organism: Augochlorella aurata; assembly: GCA_028455555.1. Taxonomy (NCBI): domain Eukaryota; kingdom Metazoa; phylum Arthropoda; class Insecta; order Hymenoptera; family Halictidae; genus Augochlorella; species Augochlorella aurata. Next base: position 8,227,864 of record CM052157.1, on the reverse strand, counting down.
CGATATTTCAACGTTAAAATTGTTCGGAAAACTTTTTAATTCGAGGTTTCTACAACTGTATAGATCTGTAGAAGGAATCGGAGAACTATACCGAGCGAAAGAAATGTTGCACTAAAGAGAACGTGTCTTCTGGCTCGAAATGGCGGAACAAGTTCTCGAAGTTAATCGGCAAAGTTCCCGAAAGATTCAGGGTGAAAGAAACGCGTTGATCTTTCGAGAGTGAGCTTGTTAATTAGGAAATTTAGAAAGCTGTAATCCGGAGAACAGCTCGTTCGAGCCGTTCGAATAATTACGGCACGCAACGCCGGCACATTTTCACTTTCAGTTCGCGACCGACGCGGCCATTTTTGCGTCGCTCGCGTTACGTTCTGCCATTGCGATGCAACGTTCGAGATAAGATTGTTGCAAAGTCAACGCCAGGAAACGCGGCAAAGCGTCGTGTCCAGTATTTCGTACATTTTTTATCATCGATTCTATACTATCGAGTTTCCAATAACGGATTACGCCACAAACGTATGAAAATCTCCGCAGTTACGATCATAGATAGACGAGGAGACGAGAAGAGCAGAGGGGGTGAGTCAAGATAAGTACGTGAGAGTAATCGTGCGTTAGTAGAATTACGAATGGTGCGTGCTACGTTGCGAGTCTACGAAGGGACCGGGCTCCTCCGTTTCCCCTGCAACATTTCCCAGCATCCTTGACCTTGGGATGCAGCGAAAATGTCGAGGACCACGCGTCTCTTCCCCGAAAATGCGTCTAAGCGAACGTTGTTTCTGCAAGCCTCCTCGAAACCGGGAGAATCTACCGGGAGGAATGTGGAACGTGTATCGGTGCAGTAAATTCTCCCAAAATGTCCCTCAGATTGTAAACTAAAGTGGACTACTTGGGAAGACGAGATACAATTATTCGCGGTCATTTTTATAGTCGTCGATGATCGGCTCGAATAATCGTATCTCCTTTTCGCAAGTCGTCGATTTTCGTTTCTAAGCTGAGGGAGAATTTGGGAGAATTGACTGTACTTTGCAGAGGCAACCATAGACGCAGTTTCGCAGGAAAAATGGCGGCGGAAACGGAGACACCGGCCCGGCCCGGCCTGGTCGATGCATCTCGACTTACTCTCGAGCTTGTCACAGTTGGTGACTTTGCCCTTCCAGTCGCAGGTCTGTTTGTCCAAGTCAAAGGCCAGTCCGCTGGGGCACGTGATTTGCTTCAGGCCGGACTTCGTGCACCTGTTCGATCCGGACAGAAAGAAAAAACGGGGCGTTCTTTAGTCAAACGGTTCCGTAAACGTTGTGCTTACTCTCGAGCTGGTCGCAGTTCTTCACGTTCGTCTTCCAGTCGCAGGTCTGCCTCTCGATGTCGAACGCCAGCCCTGTCGGACAACGCACCGTCGCCAACCTGGTCACGCCGATCTCGGTGGCTTTGTCGCATCTGCGGATTTCACGGTCTTTTGTTTCTCTTTCTCGGATCGGACACAACTTTCGTTGCCGATATCATCGGCTGTTTTCGTCGGAGACTCTATTGTATCGTGTCTATTGCTTCGAAAATACTTTTGCTGGCAAAATGATCATTTTCCCGAAAGTTCCATCCCTTTTCCAAATGTATCGTAAGAAAAGAAAATATATTATTCATTCTCGAAAATAACTCAAAGAATCTACACGCGACCATCTCTTTCGAGTGTACAATCAAAGTGTTGATCGTTCGATAATATTCACGGAGTACAGTTTAAACAAAATATTTTATCGAATTCTGCAGCTAATGCGTATGCCCAAAAAACTACCCAAGATACAATAGTCCACGGATCTTGAAAATTGTCTGCATCAATCGCAGGACAGAGGATCCAAACAATAGATCTTTTCTTTGGTTAATAATGTTGGCAAGTTCGAATTAATGCATCGACGTTCTCAATTTCTCTCTTTTAAATGATACCTACTCATTTTTACTATATATAAACAATTAAAATCCGCAGTCTAATTAAAGCGCCCGTTGAAATTCAAAGTTAACTTCGACTGTTGCAAAAGTAATTTCGGACTTCTTGCAAGCTATCTATTTGGAATTTGTTTCCACAACGATCAAATAATTCTTTTGTAAATATCGGAGGAGATTCGAATTGAAAATGAACTTGGAGAGGGCGGTATCTTCGAGCAGTAAAAATTCTTGAAAGGACACGCAGGATGCCCGAGCTGCTCCTGATCCGCGGAGGCGTCCTTGAGGACGGAAATACACGCTCGAGTGAGTCAGGATACGCGGCGTGTCGTCATTAAGCTGGAAGGCGAGTCCTGTATCCGGTATCAGGCTCGCCTTGAACCTTCGAACGCGGAATTCGATCGCCGAGGAACCGGAGGAATTCGCCATTTTTCTTTCCCCACGCCTCCACCGACTTGTTGGCAACAGCCTAGGCGGCTTTACCGTTAACTACGCCGGCTCCTCGACATGTTTTATACTTGCGACGTCCTTCTGGACTCATTTTACCGCGATTCGAATTTCCTGTACCCGATCCGACCCTTTCACTTCGTTAACCCGGGAATTTCAACATTCTTCGGTTCGAGAACAGCTGTCGTTAGCCTTAGGATAACCACAATGCTGTTTCACGCTTCCTGCTTCAGCCAGGTTACTTTAGACATTCATTTCTGGTTAACAATTACAGATCTAGTATGATAATGATGAATTCTACCGGTCACGACTATGATCCAATTATGTATAAATTCAACCTTGCGTCTTTAACCCCTTGCACTATAATATCGTGTCAGACTCGTTACGTAGACTTCGATCAAAGTTTATAAAACATTGTAAAATAAATTTCGTTTAAACTTGATATTCATACCGAAATGAAAAATACCGGTATTATAGCGGTAATTTTTTATTGTACCTTCATAACCCTTATAGATACCGAAATTCGGGAATACCGGTATATTCACCTACACTTGCCCGTAATTTTCCGGTTTTTATGCAAAATAAAAATTTTCTGCATCAATTGCCAAAAATCTAAATTAAATAGCGAGTTCTTCCTTTCGGTAATAGTTTAAATCAAATTATACATTGACGCTTCTTTTAATTTTTCCAGTGTTTTAAATTGAAACTTTTGCCAATAATTATTGTCAAATGAATAAACAATCTCACTTGCTCAATAATCTATGTAAACTAATTAGTTTTGTCGTTTCAGAATAAATAAATAAATGAATGTAATTATCGAGTTAGAAACGTTCGCAGAATACTGAACTCGTTACAGAACAAAGGGTCGAAGACGACTGCTCGGTCTCTGAATTAGGCGTGAAAAATGGATAAGAATGGTGCAAAGTTTACCTCACGACATCTCGACAGTCTCCTTCGACGTTCAACCGGAAGTATTCATCGCCAGGGCGGTCCTGGCAGAGTTCTTCGGCGTTCGCGTCGAGTCCGTCCGAACCCTCGTCATCCTGGGCTCTGACCAGCGTCCCTGAGCAACAAGAAATTATGTCAGTATAGTGAATGAAATAATGTTTATTTATAATACTGCCTTAACCCCTTTGCAGTCGATGCCATTTTAACTCTAAATCCAAGTAGCATGCGAATTTGAACTTTGTGACTCATACAGCAGCTACACTTTTGACAGTTTCTTAAAGATAAACAAGTATGATAATGTAAAAATTATTTTCGGATGTGATACAATTTTTAGCGGTGCCTTAAAGTCACCACTCGAGTGCAAAGGGTTAATTTAACAGCATATACGATCGCTCTTTAAACGTCCATGGCGGAGAATAATTCAGAAAGGAGAGACTTTATCATCCCTCCACCCCTCCATCGACAATTATGTACTTTCTATCGACGATTACATAAACGACTCTCGATTCACGAGAACAATCTCTAACGCGACCGCGCGATCAATAGAATACTTCACGCCTTTCTACGCTCCTCGAGAAAAAGTCCTCGCCCACGTACTTGCACACACGTTGCCACGTTCTTCCTTTCAAGAAAGAAAAAGTTGCTTCCTTTGTAGCAAGAATCAAGAAGAAACCGGTTTATAAATAAGATCGAACCTAACCCCGACAGAAATGGTGATCTAACCGTGGTATCATATATACTTATTAAACTGACTCTAAGAAGAAAGACAATGGTGACACTCAGAAAATAGAATAATCGAGATGCCAAAATAAACCATCTGCTGTTACAACAAATCAGTGCAAAGATGAACTCGTTGATTTTGGAGAAAATGTTGCAGAAATACGAACACATAGAATCAACTAAATTGTTCCTTGGAAAATTCCAATGTTAGGCAGAATGTTTTTTCAGGGCTTTTCGTAGTGGAGGGGAGACCGAAGGTCTGCTAACTGGCTACGCCACTATGAGAAGTACCGAAAAAGCATTCTGCCTAACAACACTGTGTTTTACAAAATTCCCAAGATTGATTAATTATTTATAGATCCAGATAGCCTCCTTTATAGCAAGAGGAACCTTTTGGTCAGCAAAGTGAATTTTCCGTTGATCGCAATTCTCGCTGGATCTTCCACGAAGTGCTTCAGAAAATGCTTCAGAAAGATCGATTCGATAGTCAGGACCACGAGGAAACGTTTCCCATAGAAAGTAACCAGCCTCGAGTTCGATAGAGGAGGCCAAAGGGCACGGAGACAGCGTCGTCTCTGACATTTGAATAAAAAGGGCAGGTTCTCTGGTCGCCTCGGGACCAAACGCGGAAAATGTCGCGATCGCCGCGAGCGCGCCACGATCCAGGGAGATCGTAGAGACCGAGAGAACACGTTCGGGGTCGCTGAACCCCCCGTAGAAGTAGAAAGTCTTGGAAATGTCAGGGCAACGGCGGTGGGGGTGGGGAGGGAAGCGACAGCGGTTCTCCAAAGTAGGTTCTACGACCGTCCCTACCCGTAACTTTTCGTCGGGGACGGCCGACACCGACTTCTGGGACGTCGACCGTGCCTTCTCGATCCCCCTCGATCGTGATCCGCGATCCTGATTGCCGCTTCCGGACCGTCAGACCTCGCGTCGGCGTCTTTCGTTAAACTTTCACGTCCGCGCCGCGATGCGATGCGCCGGTCGCTTCGAATCGAAGTCTCGTTCGCCGGCTTTTCCGGCTTTTGGAATATTTCTTTGGGTTGGTGGATCCAGCAGCTTCCGTGTTAATAGGGAAAATATAGAATTGACCAGGAGGAGGTCGGACACAAGTGTTTTCACTCGGCGAGAAACGTTGCTGAGTAAAATTGATCACAGAAGCAATTAAGTCAAATTAGGAAGTCTGCTTGAGTTTCTGTTATGATCAGACTGCGGATTTTATGCCTTTATGGTAAAAATTAGAGGTTGAATTATGAAATTATGAAGAATTTTATTCTGAAGAAAGTATTTTATTATGCTATTCTCTATTTATCAAAATTATTAAAAGGAACAATTTACATTTATATAATTTCTGTTTCTTAGGTAGGTACAATTAAAACGTATTATGTTCTGCAATTGATGCAGGCAATTTTTATTTTGCATAAAGGTCCACAGCCTAATTTTGTATTTGTTTTAAAAGAGTTAGTATCGATCGTAAGAGCATCTGAAGTGGTTTTTAATTGTATGTTGCAGTAACGTCATGCTTGTTTTGAGGGGGGAAGGCGTCTAGAAAATTTCATTTCTCAGAATTGATTAGAATTAGAAGATATTATTCTACCAGGCACGGGTAATGGAGCAATCGTTGGTTCTGTAACGATAGATCGAGAATTGTATTACAGAGAAGGCTTGGAACACAACCTGTTGCACGCCGGGGCGAAACGCGGAGTCTCCAGGTGTTTCGCCGCGCTCGCACGCATCTCGACGTTCTAAATCCTCGAGCAATTACTACAAAAATACCCTAACGTCTCGACACATTTTGTTCACTTCTCTCGACCCTCGGGCATCGTTTCAACGCACTCTACTAATTTTTCTATCGTTAGAAAGTCTGCGATATATTTTCGCAATGTATCTCGTGCCACTGGTGATGTCAAGAAAAGAAAATGAACAAGAACGAAGGATAAATAACCATTAATCCTTGACAATATCACCGTGATACAGCGAGTAGAAGGCTCCCGGGATCTCGTGCGATCGAGAGGGAACTCTCGATCGTTTGAAACAACTTTCACCGCCAGTAAACAGCCGATCGGAACCTGAACGCGTCTTTCGAGAGAGAACTCGTTCTCGACGACTCGGATTCTCGATCTCTTTCGATAACTTTCACTGAACAATGCTACTCCGGGACAGATTACAGTTATTAGCAACGCGAAGCCTTAACGATAAAGTAATAGGATGATCGAATGATCGAGCACCGCGGAATTGAAACAGCTTCGCGGAGAAAACTTTGACTGAAAGATCAAGATTTTTCAAGCGGCGCCAACCGAGCCGGAGAAAAACGATTTTCGGCGGTAAATTCGAACGGTCGCGGGCCTAGTTTCGTTACCGGGAAACGCGGAAGAGATGTTTCAGTGTACTCACCGGCGAACACAAAGAGGGATCCAAGGAGGAACAGGAACTTCGGCGACATGGTGATCGTCGTCGTCGGGACAAAGAGTGTCTGAACAAGCCGCGCCCTCTCGCCCCTCTATATGTGCACCACCACTCCTTCCTCTTCGCCGAAGGACTTTCACCTTCCGTATGGTGCTGCCACCTTTTCCACGTCGAGAATCGGCTCCATCCTTCGAAACCGAGAACAGAGACCACACGACCGATTCCTTTTTGCCTCGATCTCCCAGATTTCACACATTTTCCTCTTCGTGAGACGAATTTATTAGCTAAAATTTTCGTCTACCTCTTCGCTAATACACAGCTGTTCGACCGATCCTGGATGTAGTTGTATAAATGTATTTATCTATTTATTATTTTTATTATTTATTGGCAAACGAGCTGGTAACAGTTTGTATACATAATAGGAGCAGGATATTATACGCATTATGCAACTGTACTAGTGATAATATTATCATTATTATTTATCAATTAAGCTTATGAAATACCCTTTAGATTGCAGAATATATAATATTCGAGAGTAAATTGCGACGGAAGCCTATGCAATTGACGTATTCTTATAAAATTACGTGAAAATAAGAACGGTGAAACAATTATTATTCGCATTGTTATTAGGATAATTCTAGAATCTATATTCGAACGGTTTATTTGAATAAAGAATTATTCAAATAGATAGAATAATTTATGACGAATAAATATTTACTCGAAACAATTCGAATAATGCTGAATACTCTGATCTGTGGACACAGAGTCTGTGCGACGAACAAAGGTTAATGATTCGTGATCGACTAAAATTAATTATAGGAAGTGCAAGAACCACGGAGATCTAGAACTGATCCTGCCATCCGAGAAAGTCTCCGCGATCATCCGAAATGATTGGGAAAAATTCTCGTGGCCCGAATATCATAACTTTTGTTCCACTTTCTACGATTCCCCTAGTTTTCTAGCGAGACCAATTACCTTTGTCTCGATTATCCGAAGAAATCGAGGCTGCGATGATTATTCGAGCCTCGAACATCGGTTTTCTTCGGTAAAACGATTCGATCGCCGCCGAAAAATTGTTCGATCGCAGAAATCTGAGAGCCGCCTCTCGGATTGTAAATTACAAATTCGCGAACGAGCTTCTGAACGCGCGTCGCACAAGAAAAAGCAGCCATCCTCCCTGACCCGTTCTTCGATTCTTTCGCGAACGCGGCTTTTGCGCAACGCGTTTTACCTACCGAGGTTCGCCGGGATGCGCCCGGTGGCCAATAAATTTGCGGTTTACGCGGTAAAAGGTTACCGACGTCGCTCCCCGCGAAATAACTTCTGCGAGACGAACTATTGCGATAGAACACCGCAATCCGACGGGAACGATAATGACCACGCTCCTATCGATTCAGATTTTATTCATAGAAAACTACGGATGGATTTCGAAAAAATCCGCCCGACGTCTTCTTCGAAAATATGGCAATCGTTTGCCACGGTACACTTTCATCTGGAGTCAACTGGGACTTTTTTCGGCTGCGCCTCTTCCTCTTGACGCGTCATTTTTTTCACCTAGACTCCGAATACTTTAGAAGTAGCATCGAGCATTTTTCAAATATTATTGCAATTACTTCTTAGCGATAGCATTGTTCTAATTTTCCTGCTGCAAGTGAGAGGTCATGTAAATTATTTTCGATTGAAACATCCCGGAAGAGGACCATCTGCCGCCATCTTGTCTCTAACGCCGCATCTTCGTTGCTCTACTATCCACCAGAAAAGCTATTCAGACTTTGTTCTAATAATTTTAATAATTCTAATAATTCCAACAATTGCTAAAAATCCACTCCGAGCAGCCGTCGACTTCTTTTTTTTTAAATATTGCAATTTGGACATCCTGTGTAAAATTAAACGAAAAATAAATTCTGGCAGACGTTCACCATTTCTCGGGACGCTTCGTACGAAAATGAAATTCTCCTTTCAATTCTCGTCCGTGAAAAAAATTGCCGATGTTCCTGCGACTAGTCGAAACCTCGAAAAAGCCGTGTCAGCCTTGCACGGTAAATAACAGATTCCGAATCAACACATTCCGGTTCTCCTGATCACCTCCGAAAGCGTTTCCAGCAATCGGCATTCTCGCGACCCATACCTGCGCAAGGACCCGAAAAGAAAGACGGTGACGCAGGCGTCGGTCGCGTCCGATTTCGAGGTCTGGTCAGGTGTAACACGTTTCGGTGACGTTCGCGAAGTTTCTGCGAAACCCGCGCCGGGAAACAGATTCACGGCACGCCCGTTCCCAATAACGGTTGCGACACCTGGGATTTGCGTAGACCGGTCGAAGTTGAGATCGATTCGGTCGAGATCGTGCAGCGCTGTAGTCGTCGAGAGACCGCAGAACCGTGTTTCACTTTTATCTCTCGACACGGTCGTTCCAACTTCCAACGGCGACGAATAATGTCCGCCGAGGAAGGGGACTCTCTCGGAGCTACCGAGGGATATCAATAAATCCTGAGATAAGGGGAACCTGTTGCAGATAATGGTTAATAACAGTATCGTGTTCGGCGCCGGGGACGGCCGCTACGAATACCTTGCCGGCCATCTTTGCGCTAAGGTCGCTGGATAAGTCTGATTATGGGAAACAAAAGCGTGGAAACATCGAGAGGTTACAGTGGAATAAGCTGGGAATTCACTGGGAAATGAATGAGCCGGTCGCTGTTTTTGTGACGGAGTTGCAGGATGTTCCAAGTAAAACGCCGCCAAGAAAACTTATTGTTAGAAGCGCAAAGAGTAGTTTCAGAAGAGGGTAAAAACGTGAATACAAAGCGAATTGTCGGCTGTGTGTCTCTTAGCGTAATTTAGAATAATCATTTTAGTTCCGAAACTGTTCCAGCACCGAAAGAAGTTTGTTCATTATTTTTAATCCGTTGAATTTCTTCGGGAATACAAAGTGGGGTGGTCGTCCGCTTTGCTCTTAAAGGAATTCAGAATGATCGTTTCGGTTTCTAAACTGTCCTAGTGGCAAAAGAATAAATGAATTTGTAATTATTCTTTCCGTATTTCACGACAGCGGTTTAAAGAATTGCTCGCCAAAGATTTATTATATCAATTGTTTGACAGAACAGGATGCAATCTGCGAGTCTTTTCCCGGTGGAAGCGCAATTAACAATGGGAACGAAGTTTTAGTTGCTTTCGTGGCCGCGCTGGAGCGGAAAGCAGGCTGTCGAAACGCACGAATAATTTGAAGAAGGCATATTAGGCTGATTTTTATAGTTCGCTCGGAATGCGGTGCGAATGACGATGTCGAAACCGAGGCCTGGTAATTCGGTGAATCATTCGGAGATAGGTGCATGAAAGGCTTCGGGTAAAAATAGACTAATCATTCCAGCGCGAGCGCATACTCGGCGTATTCGAGAGAAGATGTGGAAAGACGCATGGGAACAAAAGCCGTCGCCATAGTGCCGCGCGAGATTGGAGGAACTATAGAAACGTGTGGAATTAATAATTCAACGTCTCTCGCCATTTAATTAATTGGGCGCTGTATTCGTCGAAACTGTGTCAAATATCGCTAAGAATCGCTGAGAATCTTGACCCTGCTTTTTTAATAGTTCAAGTGACCCAAGCCCCGTCCGAACTCTATAATTATTTCGTATCGGATGAAAGCTGAGGGAATTCATTCTTCTCGGGGCCTAGCAGACACAAGGAACTTGTTGCAACAACTTTCACAATTTCTATTGCATCGGATCAGTGTTCCAACATTATGCAATTTTTCTGAGCTCTGCAACGACTCTCGACGATTTAAACAGCTAGTACAAATTATAATAACATTTGTACACCGCCCCTATTCGCCACTATTCTAAACAAAGTCAAGCTCAACCCTTAATCGGATTATGGTGGATTCGTATACGTTAATATACATTAATTATTTAAAAATACATATAATTCTATATTGAAACCCGTCAAGGTTTTAACGTACACGTACTTACTAATTCGGAAATGTTTACTGAAACAATAACTGACAGTAATCGGCGAACTGGTCAAAGGTTTGGCCTGCAGTTTTCCAGCACAAAGGAGTCGCGATCGAACAAAAGCACAAAGGAAGCGGCGCGTCGCGACGTTTCCATCGATCCAGCGAAACCCTGTAATTCGCGGATTAAACGAGGAAACCGACGTTTCCTGGTCGTTAATCACGAAACACGTGTTTTCTTACCAGGCTCTGTTTCCAGTTGTCGATAAAAAGAATCACCGGCTAAGGATAACTTGTTTAGCATCCCGGCAACCGTAAATCAAATCTCTCTTTTCCACGCCGCGGTTAATAATTGATGATAAATGTAACGATGGGAGTTGCAACAGTGACAGATGCTTTATCGCAAGAAGATACCTCTCGCTCTCTCTCTCTCTCTCTCTCTCTCTCTCTCTCTATCTTTCTCTCTGCGGTCTGCATAATTGATCATCGTGGCTGCCGATGGTCGCGGGCGGTTTGCCGAACGAATCAGCTTCGTCTTTAAAATTGTTTCTTTTGTTGGAGATCGCGGGAATAGAAACTCGTAAAATTCGAGAGGACCGAGATTGCAGGCACCGTCGAACGGCCTTCGAGAGTGAATCGAAACTGCAGTGCTCTGGAACCGTCGAATGTCTCCTCGTTCCATTTCGTTTCGTTTTATTGCTGTGCCACTGATAACTTCAACTCGTATGTTCGATCTTTGCGCACTTACTGTACGCTTGGGCAGGAATATTGAGCCAACTAAATGTTCTCGTAAATTCGAGCGCGGCTTCGACATGGCTGGACCGCTAGCAAAATGTTCGCCGATACAACTTCATTACTTTCATGATGTAGGGCAGAGGATCTAATTACTGCGCCCTGTTAGCAGCCTTAAAGAGATTTCGCTGCTAAACACAACTTTAGCTATTTAACTATTTACGTGCCGAGTAAATTGCGAAAATATAGTAGAAAATTGATCCACCCTTTACAGTATTTTCGTGACCTTATAGCGTATTTTTAATATAAATGCAATGGTAGGTCAAATTTATTTTAAATACCACAAATTGCGCAAAAGGGTTAATAACAGAATTAATTTGTTGTAAATTGCTATTCTGACGAACGTTTTCACAAATCTTGTTCTAATTGTTATGAACAGATCGCGGATTTTATGCATTTATGGAAAAATCGAGCAGTTGAAGTAGAACAAATATTAAAAGAATATTGAAATGTCGATGAATTATTGTTAATCTATTAGAATTATTAAAGAAAGTACATTCTGTTTAGCTTCTATTTTTTGCATAAAAATCCTCAGTCCAGTTTTGAACCATATGTGTCGGCGGCACGCGAATCCGCAGGATCAATGTTTGCCCGTTCAATCAGCGAGGATTCGATTCGCTCGTAAAACAGCGAGAGTCTTTTATTCTGCCGAGCGAAACGAACGATAATACACACTCCGGTTTGCATAATCGATTTAGTCGAGCCATCGCCACCGCTGCCAACAGAGATCACTATGCTCCTGCGTGCAGGATTCAAACGGTCGGCGTACCGCCTACGCTGGATACGTTGCCGCCGTGGAATATCGTTCGAAATTCAACAATGGTGCCCGTATCGCGCGATACCAGCTTGTAAATCCTGTTTCGCTGTATCTAGCACCGTAGAAGAGCCAATATTCTCGGTGAAATGGCACAGTGCCGACGCCGCGCCCCGCCGGAAGGGGCCAAGTATTCGTTATTGAACTTGCACGACGATATCTGCGCGGGAAATAACAGATATCCACCGGTGTCTATGTTTTCCATGGGATTCTCTTCTGCACGAAGCGAGAACCGAGTTGTTCCCTTACTTCTCGATCGAGTGGTTATTGAATTTTATGAATAATTCATGCAATTGTTGCACGAGCCTCGGGATGCAGCGACGTTTAGCGTCGTGGCAGGTATGGGGAACGATTTGAAGGACCTCGAGGTTCTGGGAACGTCTTTCTAGAGAGAAAATTGAAAAGTAGCTTTAATGATCCTTCAGAGATCTGTAAAGGTGGTCAAGGAATTCTAGAGGTCCTTAAACGTTTGTAAAAATTAACGAGAGACTCTGAAGGTACTTGAAAACATAAAGAAATTCTAAAGATCCTTAAATAATCTGTAGAAATTATCAAGAGATTCTAAAGGTTCTTAAAGGATCTGTAAAAATTAGTAAGAGACTCTGAAGATCCTTGAGACAATAAAGAAATTCTACAGATCTTTGTGTAATCTGTAAAAATTATCAAGAGACTCTAAAGTTTTTTATTATTTATCTTTAGAACTTCTTGATTATTTTAAAATAATCAAGATTACAGATTACAGATTACAGATTAGAATACAGATTATTTTAAAATAATCAAGAAGTTCTAAAGATCCTTAAAAGATCTCCAAAACCTAGCAGGACACACAAATGACCTTTCAAGGGATCAGTTAAATGATCGCGGCCCTCCGAAAGGGTTTGAGAAACTGATGAAAAGATTGTCTCTTTGAAAAAATGTTTCAACGACCTTGGACAAACATTTAGAAAAATCACGATACCTCTTAAAGATCGTTGTTCCGCGATTAGTACAGAATTTGCCGAGGCTGGCGTGATATTTTTACACGGAAATTAATCGCAGACGGAGACTAATGTCTCGGGTCGAGCGAGCATTGTGATCCAGGAGGATCCAATGGCATTTCTAAACGCGTGCTGAGAGCCGAGTCCTTGACGAGATGAGATGCACCCGCCGGGATGCCAACGGGGGCACACGTTCACCGTAGAATAAATATGGGGAGCCGTAGGAAACCAGTTTTCGTAGTTCACCATCCCGCGGAGCTCGCAGCGTGCCCCGTCTCCCCCCTTCCGTCTCCTGCTATTTTTAATCTCTCACTCTCTCCCTCTCTGTTGACCTATGCAACGGGAATGCACCACAAAAATCGACGAGAGTGCCACTAATGGAGTCTCGGACCCTCCGCCTCGTTAACTTTTCATTTTGCTCGTACACCATGGCCACCATTTTCTTCCTCGACCACTGTCCGAACCCTTCACGTCCTTGAATTCATTTTTTGGGGACTAGAGTGGTTCGTTAAACAATTCGATCACTTGCAGAGACTTATTTCGGTTCCACTGGAGGCGAACATAGGAATTTAACGGAGAACTGTATTTATTTATCGGAATAAAGAATTTACTCGTCGAAATAAGATTAATTTTTGATAATCCGCCGAATGAAAAATCGTCTGTTCGATTACCAACGGAAAACAGTGAACATCGATTGTAACGTGGCTAAGGTGGTCGACAACGCGTTTTTTCCGTCAGTTCGTGAAATGGTAGCCGGTGGCCGCAAGGGTTGTCCTCCGAGAAAACGCAGAAATTACGTTTCGCACGCGAGAATCGAACGCTGAAGGTTAGAGGGTTACGTAATCGAGTAGCACAGTGACCCACAGACCTTTTTCTCCTGCTCTTTTCTTCCTCCTTCGTGCTTTCTACAATCGCAGACGTCTCCTTGGACGATCCCCATGCCTTCGGGATCGCGGTGAGTCGCGCCATTGCCTTCGATTCCCGCCGATCGCCAATAAATCTGCGAACTGCCGATCGACAAAGGTTGTAGACAGTCGATTAAAGCGATTCATACATTATCTCGGACGATCTCGGCTGCGGATCGATTAGCGGAATAAATCTACAATTGAAATCCTCGGCGGCGCTTCTTTCGCGGAAAGAAAACCGTCGACGACCGTTAAAAGTTAATAGTCACGATCCAATGATCAATTTCCTTGCTTCGACGATCTTTTTCAACGGTGCTCTCGAACGTTGCTTCTTCGAGGTTTACGGCAGGGCTTTATTTCTCGCTGCGTTTCAATAATTCCTGCGTGGAAGCGTCTTCCATCGACAATTGTTTCACGAATTTACAATGGCCGAAGGAAGACCCGTGGATTTTAGAGGCTCGTAACCGCCGAAATAAACGGCGAGGATCGAGGAAGAACTTTCTCCGAAAGAGGTATTCGAACACAGCTATCCTCTCGTATCAAAACATTGGATACGAACCGCTCGGCCAAGTAGAAAGCGCATCGATTTTTGATTTATGGAAGGCTTCTTGAATATTTATGGAGGCGTTGCGGAATTCCACCCGGCCGAATCGACCACTTTTACGAACGAAAAACGAAATTCAAATGTTTACCGCCGCTACGGAAACTCCGGAGCTCACTGAATTTCCGATCCCCTGCAAACTGCCGATATTCGACCCATTGCGCTCCATTGATCACCGCGAGGCTCCATTCGGAATCATCGTACCGCAATTCGAAACAATTTTTGCATCGCTAGGTTATTGCATTTGAGTGGGTTAATATCACAGTGGGCCAAATGACATTTTCGAAAATTCTGACTGTATTGAATATTAATATAAATAATAATATATATACATAATTAAATTAAATATTGTCATACATACAAATAATTAAATTAAATATAATAAATATAAATATAATTAATAAATATAATAAAGCCGAGCGACAAAACGATCGAAGAATTCCGCCTCGCGCGTGCGATAAGTAACTGTCGAGGCCCCAAAAAATCGGAAGGAAAGCTCCGTCGATTTCGAGCCAACGAAAGTAGAAGTCCCGAGGATTCCCGACGGTTTTCGTTTGTCGGAAACGACGGACGTCGACGGGAAAGTCAACGGGAGAGCGTCTGGCGCGGCATCGAGGAGAGAGAAGCCGTTTCGAAATACGAGATGCGCATAATTATGCGCGCCTACTTAGATGCATCGGGAATGCAACGTAGTCCCCTGTTTTTCTGGCACGCCCCGAGCTGCCGTCCACCTTTCGATCGGCCTTTGTGATGCCACCCGAGAGTTGTTGCCTTTTATGGCGCATAATGCTGTGTCTTCCACCGCAATTCGACGCCTGGCAGGCTCTACTCGGTGTCCCGTCGTCGACTCCCAACAATTTTTTCGTTTCATCGGACTAATGTCACTGTCTCCGCTCCGTGACCAATCGGAGATTGAGCTGCGGGCGTGATAGTGCATGCTGCGCGCGCCTACGTTGACTAATTATCGAATTTTCTGATGCATTCCTTTCGGCTCATATTCTTCACCATTGGTGAAACGGTAGCTGTTGCTAGGTACACTAAGCAAGTCTCCTGGTTGTTATGGACAGTATTAATAGTTTAATAATAGAATAATTCGATATTCGTGGTGCAAATTATTATATTTTAATTGATTTTAATTTATTGTATTTTACTTAATTTTAATTTATTGTATTTTACTTGATTTTAATTTATTGTATTTTATTTGATTAAATTTATTGTATTTTATTTGATTTTAATTTATTGTATTTTATTTGATTTTAATTTATTGTATTTTATTTGATTTTAATTTATTGTATTTTATTTGAATCTAATTCATTATTTTACTTTGTTTTCTTGTTGTATTTTATCTATTTAATTTGATTGCATGGCACGTGATGTATACGGAGATGGACCAGGAAATCAACAGATTTTATTAATTATCTAAATAAGTCTCGATTTGTGTATAGTAATCTGATCATTTCTTCTCGAAGTGGCGGTAATCAGAAATTCGATAGGCGACTGCAGTAACGACCAGGAAATTTCTAATTCGAATAGAGGACAACGACTATCGATGTTAATGATGGCTACGTGTCCCGTGGCTGTCCCACATTAAATTTCGGGCCAGCCGAGGAACCACCATGGAGGCGGCATGGCACGGTGGACGATGACCCGTCCATGGTCAAGGTGAAAATCACGTCGCGGTGTGCGTCGATCATACGAAACGGCTCTTCCGGCACGTGACCGGAATCGAGTCTGATCTGATCTCCGATCTACGATCCATCATCTAACCGGGTCACAATCTTCAGCTCGTAGAAATCAATTCTCGCATCTTCGGAACATCGTTGTTCCTTGTTCGGAATATTTTCTGTCAGCTGAAGCATGTCGTCATTAGACTGCGGATTTTATGCATTTATGACAAAACTGAGTAGATCGAGTGCAAGATAACAGAAATATTTAAACAATTTCAAAACATTATCGTATCACTGACGAATAACCAAAATTAAGTGCCCTAACAAAAGTGATAATATTTCTTCCGGTAGTCCGATACTTCTCCGACACCCGGTGCATAACCCCAACCCATCTCCCAAACGAAGAAATTATTTGATAGTCGCGAGAGACGCGGCTTTCGACGCGTCGCGACGCGGAATAAAAAATCGTGGCGTCTTCTCGCTCGCATCTGCCCGCGGAGGTTTAATTACACTAATTCAAGCGGAGCGTAAATCGTCGTACACTCATCCTCGCCGGTGAAGTGGAAAGGTGGTTTGCCTTGTGTAACAGCGACCCACGTGTCGGGCGAACTAAGCAACCGACGCGTTGCGTCCTCGTCGAAGAAAAATGGAAAAAAGTAGCCGCTGAACGATCATCGTTTCGTCGAGCTTATTGTTCAATTTCGAAGCCGGTCGTGCCGGATCGATGCCGATCGACAAATGTCGCGCCGCTTTCATTCAACTCGCGCGCGGAAAAAGCCGGCTCGCCTTGTCCAACGACTCATTCATCGAAAAGAAAACGCTAAAAACCGAAAATTACAGGCTGCCGTGTAATTGTGTAATTGCTTGCCGCCCCTCCCCCAAACGGCTTGGAAACCGTGATCCTTGGTGACCCGATTTCGATTCTTGATCTCGGAGAACCTTGCTGCTTTGGTATTTACCCTTTCATTGGTGTCTCCGACCAGAGAATTTCATGTTTTGGCGTTAAGCCGTGGGGTATTTTATCCACTCGGTAAGTGGATCATTTATTGATCATTTACTGACAGAAAAATACATTGCGTTTACTGTAAGCAAACTATACAATTCTAAAATTTTATATATAAATTGATGATCTATATTTGTTTATATATATTATGTTTATTATATTTTATTATATTATATTAATTTATTCGGGGAAAGGTATGAATCTATACCTAAAACTTGCCTTTTTTTATACATTTTTAATCCGGGGACACGGAAATTGGGACAGGCACGGAAACTGGGACAACTACCCTATTTACAAGTTTGAGGCTCTGTTTGTGTGAGATTGTTTCATTGAGAACTGAGAACTCGGTTTAAATGTTAATTGGTGAGAGTCGTGTGAAAGAACGTTCAGAGAGAATGTAGCTTTAAACGAGAGACGAAGAAGATGGGTGAATGCGACTGAATTATTGATTGTGGTAATTGCAATGTATGCCAAGCTTGTTGACAGATATTATTTTCCATCGGTTAAATATTTATAGTTTATCGTTATTTGAATTAAATTATCACGATGCTAACTAATCACGCAGCTAGCTTCGAATAAGAAAATCTGAATAATAACGCAGACGGCCAGAAACGGTGCACTCGGGTGCACTGGCCACAACCGGTACATCTACCCTACCGTCTCGGGATTGATAGATTGACCGACATCGATCGGCGAAACGGAAGCAGACGGCCGAAGTTGGGTCGCGATCGAAAGGATCGTTTCTCCGTTCAGAAAAGGCTTCGAAAGAGAAATTCTGCTTACGCGTACTTACACGCGTGTCGAGCTGTCCTATGCCGAGAAAGAAGGTGGTTCACCTTGCAGAAACAGCCTTCCGTTATTCCTCGTAATAGACGCCACGGCCAGGCCGATATCGATTCGCCGTCGATGCCGAGAAAATCCGAGCCGGCGGCAGGCTCTCGAGCTTTCCTCGAATCGGTACGCCGTCGCGTCGCGTCGCGTTTCCAATTAGCACGATCATTTCGATCGTAACGAACGAATTATCGCCTCGCCACGGACACGTTTATTCTCGGTATTTTCGTCAGCTTCTAATTCGGTGAAAGCCGGATAAGGAAAACCGAGAAGACATCGATTGCCCCTTTCTCGACGTTTATCGCGGCCATCTGGAAAATTTATGAAGCTCCCGGGCACCGAATTAACATTGCTATGGTTCTGACGTTTACTTCAAATCGCTCGTGAAACGGCTTTCTAGTGTGCCAGACGACGATTGTGAAACACCACCGGCTACTGATTTTTTTCGACGCTGGAATTTCGGATTCTCGGTTTTACTGTTCGCCGGAATTGCTAGGACGACTCTCGGCCAGGGGAATTATGATTATCGGACATTTATGCAGGAGCGTGCTGTAGCAAACGTTGCGCAAGATCTTAACGAACGCGGTCTTGTTATTCTACGGTCTGTGACGCGTGAACGTTTGTTCGACGTTTGAAATTAAAAGGTCAGTTAAATAGTTTTATCGAAAGCTGCGGCACGGGGAACGAATTCATTTTCTCGGATTGAAGGCAAACTGGAAATGTCAATTACGTTTTTGCAGACCCCCCGGGAATATTTTCTGGATGAAATTCAATCCGCGAATCGCGTCGCGGTTTTCGCCATTAAATTTTCTCCGTCTCCTGCTCTTTCAATTAGTCTTTCAATTTATTTTCCACAGCTGTTTCGCGATATTTTCTCTGATTTAGAATATTTTCGCTTCTACGCCACGTGCTTCCCCAAAGGGGCTGAAATATTTTTCAATGACGGGGAACAATTAAAAGATTCAATCGTTCAAACGTCTCTCTCTTTCTCTGTTATATTCTACCGTTAATGCCACAATTTTTCCGAGTGGTATTCAAACGCGTCAAAGCGACGGAGAACAATAGAAAAATAGTGTAGAGGAGCCCTTTCAATCCCTCGAATAGCTTTCGAACGTTTATGATACCTTTGCCGCTCCTACCGCATCAAGCTGACACATGAATTTCATCTACCACTGTTTATTTCAAAAATGTAGATGTAGAACAAGCCGAAGTATAAATTTCGAAAAGATGTCGGCGATAAAACAGAGTCACGTAACTCCCAGCAGGATTCAATATTTTTTTTT
>CM052157.1:8194532-8208501 GCA_028455555.1 Augochlorella aurata | reverse complement strand
AGCTGTTAACGATACATTTTCGTAGATTTGCTAGATTTTTTAATGGAATCTTATTCAAATGAAAATTGTCGATGACAGTAAATTTACAACGGAAGTCCGCGGAAAAGAAATAACCATAACTGAAGGCCCAGGATACTATGCGAGTAGGTTCTATCTGCCTGACTCCCAATTCTATCCTTAACCTTCAATTCTGTTTTCCACAGGTGCTAGTTTTCATTAACTAATGCAGGTAATCACACGCATTCAACACCTTCTAGCTTGCATCGTAATTAGACTAGTTTAGCGCGACAGGTAAATAATTGTTAATACGATGGAACTCGGAATACAAGAAATAAATTCCGACAGTACTTTCTTGTTCGTCAATTAGTGGAAAAATGATAAATTAGCATGCGCATCCACTGTAAAATAACTATACTTGGTACAAAAATAAATGAGGATTTGCAGCAGTTGTAAAATTGCTCGCTTAATGTATGTTACGATTTTCTAGTTACGAAATTACTGCCGTAGAGTGTCGCAGGGAAACAAGCCGGCTCTAAATCGTGCGAAACGAAATTTCGAGCTCGCCAGTACGGCTACACCTTTCTAAAACAGTCTGTATCCGCAGAGGACCCTCGGTGCTCGATCGAATAACCGTGGAAAGCGTGCCAAAAGCGGCGTCGCCGCCCACGATAAATATTCATGAGACCGGGAGAGCGCGCGGATATTGGTTTTCCACGCTTTCGCGAGGAAAACCTCCGCGGATGTCACGTGGAAATCCGGGTGAAACTTAATGGCGCCCTCCGGAACGTATCATCGTCCGAAACGTACGATAATTGGAGCGGTTTCTCCAGAAAGAGAAAACAAAGCGGCTCCCGGACGAAATGCGGAATCGGCGCGTCCAACAATCGGCTCGCTACGGATCGTTTTCCATCGACAATAATCGCTAGATCGTCGATAATATGCATTTACGACAAAAAGTGACTAGGTCAAATTTTTATGTACAATATACTTTTATACGTGCAACTCTTTTGAATTTTTAAAGCACAGGAGACACCAATTCCACTTTAGCCAGTTTTTCAATTAATCAGACACATTTACACTACTCGGATACGACAGCAATAATTAATATTGTTCGTGTAAATTGTTCTAAATGTTTTAAATGACCATCATTTATTCTTTTCGTACGTCTGTCATTATTTATTTATTTATAACGAGCAGAACGATTTACTGCAAAAGAAGAAGAAAGGTAAAGGTTTGCAAAGAGAGAAAAGGAAGTATAGTGTAAAAAGAAATGTAAAAATAGTAAAAATGACAACAAATGACAGTAATAAGATGATGATTACGATAGTAATAATATAAGTTTGCCGAGGATAATGTTTCTATTACCGAAACATCGTGAAAATGAATAACTTCGTTCGGAGAGATCATTTTATTTAAACAAATTTCTGTTCCCCACCAAAGGATCGGCAAAGCATTTTATAGACAAGTGTATGCTGCTAATATAATCGATGTTAGTGATCGGAACATGCTAAAATGGCCAGCCCAGCTGTCAAAGTGCCAAGATCTCGGTCCCACGAAATTTGAAAGGTCGAAGACAGCCATGACTAGACAAACTTTCGCGGTACGTATAAGATGGGCCCGTCAAAGGTGCGATCTATTATTCTTCGTTGGGTGAGACAATGGTGATCTTGATTTGAGAACAGTTGCGCAACAGTATGAGGCATCTCAGGCGCCAGGCATCGAACGTCGCGGCGCGTCGCAACGCAACGCCGCCAGGTATCGGCGTCGTTTTCGAGAAATTCACGATTTTGTAACGCCGACGACCTTGTTCTTGTCACTTTCACTTGGCTCCTCCGTGTGGACCGATCCGGCCACTTCGAAAGAATCGTTGCAGAGCCACGTGCACGTGTACACACACGGCTGTTTCTGGTTCACGGGGAGTGGCGAACGCGTTCAAGCGGTTCGTGCACCAGGGAGGACGACCTTGCCCCTGAAAAACGGCCCCTGCCCGACGCGAAATCTGCATCGAGCCATCCTCGCGGACCTCAACCATCCTTTCGCGGTCTCTGAAACATCTTCGGCGCGATTATCCTGTTTTCCTCGGTTGTTTAACATTGGAGAAGCGAAATGCTTCTCTTTACTATGTTCTGCGGATGATGCAGGGCAGACATAGTGAGCATTGGCAAAGAGAACTTAGTCGAACGTTTATTTATAAAATTAAAATTTCTGTGATAGAAAGTCATATATTAAATTGATTTATAGGTACAATGACAATTATGTCAATTATAATATATTATTTATTTTTATTTAGTAAAGTACCAGTACCTCCAATCGATAATTCTTCACGAATTGGAATTTTCAGGAGTTGGAATTCATGATTCTTATAAATATTAATATTCGAAAAATGATTAAATTAATCGAGAGCAGACGAAAACTGCGTAAACGAAGTGTACAGTGACGTAACCTAGAACTAACCTAAAGCTATTTCTTAACCAAAGTTTGTTAATCTCAAAAAATAGAATTAAATATAATTACCTAAGAGTGTTTCATGTTAGTTTGTTCTAACTTTAAGTTTAATTAGTTTATGATTTTTTATAGATATAATTTTTGTATTATTGTATGTATAGAGATTCTCTATATTGACATATATTTTGTATTAATTATATATGTGGGGATTAAATCCGTAAATAAATTGAATTAAGTTAAATAGAATAAAATTAAATTAAATTAGATTAAAATTGTCCTTATGTTAGCGTAAAAAGAAATGGCGACCTTTGTAGAGAAAGGATACCTTTTCGCAAAGAACCGCCTCGCCTAGAAATGGCACTGATCTACGAAAAAGCCATGTTTTAACGCAGAAAGCAGTGGATCCAGCTGGCAATGAGCGAGTCTCACGGATCTATAGGAAAATCCAGTGTATCCGACCGAGATCAGAATTTGAATGGAGCTTCGACGGTGAATTTTCGGTCGGTCTTGCAATTTAATTGCTAATTTATTGCAGCTGTTTGTCTTTGTTCGGGGAATGATATGCGGTCCTCGCTTAATATTCCAACAGGATCATCCTCCGGAGAGGTCGGCGAAGTGTTTTCGTGTTGCACGGCACCCCGGGGCCGGCCACGGTTAACTTTCGCTGTCAAACGTCACGTAATCCAGGGCCGCCGCTGGATTATCCGTCGGGAGATCCGCGCAAAACATGAGAATGACCCCGCATAATGGGTTTTGCAACGTGTTCCGTTACACGGTACCCGCCCCTGCCCATCGTCGACTGTGCAAAATCATCGTAATCCTCTCCGACGGTGTCGGAGTCATGTCTCGCAGTCATCAAAACCGAAACGAAACTCTTAGCGCTACATATACCGAGATCTAAAAGCGACTAACAAAAATTGCCTCATAAGAATTACAAGAGAGAATTTATTCAACTTTCTCACAATTTTCATAACAGCGTGTGCCTGAAGAAAGAAATATATTCAAGAATTTTTAATGGAAGCAGCTTTTTGACGTCAATAATTATGAAATAAAAAGTTCGAAACCGGTCGTTTGACGGGCGATGGTAGGTTTAGTGTTAAGAACCACTTTAACATTCCACAAAAAAGATCGAAACTTCGTAAGACCAAAATTAGTTCGGAGGAAGCACGGAGGTCTAGTGTAAAAATTTTGGAATGCCGTTCGAGTGATATACGGACAGTTGAACGTTGATATTTAAATATGGAATGCGCATAAAACGTTGTGGCTGAATGTAAAGGCCTTTAAGTAGTACGTAAATCAAGCAAGGATAATCAAGTGTCGCGGCTTTTGCCACAGTATGCGAACGAAACGCGCAAATCGAGCGTAGAAATTTGTCAATGGACGCGGTAAAGTGCGCCGCTTGGAAAATGGTAATGAAACGGTGCGGGGCATACTGATCAAAGTGAACCGATTGGTATTTCAGTGCCTCTGGTATTTGAGTCCGTCGATCGAAAGTACGCGCTCGGAGGTATAAAGATAAGAATTCCGCGGATAACTATACACAAAGTGATTCTTAATTAGTTGCAAACATCGCCGATGATAGTCGGACAACGCGAAGCGTGGAGGATATTATGTAAACGCGGCTTAGAATCGCGGCGAATTGAAGAAAGTGGTCGGAACGGCTCGCTACGCGCTATTTCATAAGTGTGCACGGCAATTTCGCCATTTTATCGCGCTGTATGCCAGTAACGGCATGGATATCAACCGCGAAATACAATGGCGGTATAATCAGAAACGTATTTAACGTGTTAAGATTGTAATTAATCAATTACAATCAGTTCCACAATATCGAAGACATTTAATTGAAGAAACTGAAATTAGAAAGTTAAAATTTCTCGTAAGAAATGTTTGTTTAATTCTTTCCTATTCGAAAAATCCTAGTAACATACATTTTCTTCAATAGATTACAATAAGAATGAATATCAAAACCTAGTTAAATAAAATTGCTGTCACCCATATGTCACCGAAGGATCTAGATTCTAGACAGTTCCGGGTAATTTAATTGATTAATTAATAATCACTAATTCTTAACTAGATTTTAAAATTCATTTTTGTATAGCACAAAGTGAATGTTTCTAGGATTTTTCGAATACGAAAGAATTAAACGAACGTTATTAGCTCAATCTGAGCTACGAACAAAATATCTGGATCACGTCGAATCAATCGAGAAATTATTTCCCCGAGTTGCTCGATCTTCGAGCTACTCTCGGAGCTCCTCGAATAAAAACTGACACCGTTCGGATTCGTTCGAATTGGCAGCGTGCAGAAATATTTCTAAGGGTTCCGTTCTAGATTATTCGCGACTGTACAAACGACGAGAGGTTTTACATCGGCGAGATCGAAAACATTTTCGCGCACTGTCCTTCGATTCGGTTTCGACCGTGCAAAAACCCAGAGCGGGATCGGCAGAATTGACGACCCGGTCAGGAACGCGTACGCGAAACCAGTTTGTTTTGCAGTGAAAGCGTCGCCGGCAGACCGTCGGACCGTCGCGTCGCGTCGCATAATTAATCTGCCGTAATTATCTGCGTGCGATAATTTTTTGACCCTGCCCGCCGTGCCACGCAGCTGCTCCTTCTTCTTTTCGGCATTATAGAGCCCGTACCTCGTGCTCGAGGTGAAAGCCATGATAAATCCGGTAACGAGATCATTTCTTCGGCATTCCTCGCATAGCCTTCGTCGCTCATAGAAAATCGATACAGCGGCCATATTGCATTATCAGCTGCACCGATCATCCGCATTAACGTATAATTATTGCACACGATAAATGTTACACGTAGTCCTAAGAAATTTTATTTACTTTCAATTTACTTTAAATTAATTTATTACTTACTTTAATTTAATTTAAATTAATTCTATTTCATTTAATTTTATTTTATCTAATTTCATTTCATTTTATTTCATCACATTTCATTTAGCTTCATTTACGAACAAATGTTGAAAAACTTTCCATGTCGTTAACATGTGAGTAAAATCTAACATTTGAATATACGTCTTACTAAATTGAAAGTGCATATCATAGCGACAGATAAAAAAGGTAGTAAAATAAAGATAAGAAATTATAAAGGAATGAATATACATACAACACAAAGTATACTATGTTACTACACCTTTACGCAGATCCCGACTGAATTTACCCGGAGATCGTAATTAAAGCTTCAGACAGTCAAAATTTTTGTCGAACGGTACTTCCGCCCTCTACTTTCACGGCGAAAGGCTAGATCGCCTAGATTACGCAATTAATCGTCCAACGGTTATCGAATGAGTAGAAATTAGAAGATTACGGGTTTCGTCGGTCGGGCGGGTCTCTCGACAGATTCTCCTGCGGATAATGAAGCGGAGGTGTCGTAACGCGGCGTGGGTATCCCGTTACACACGTTCGATGCGCGGCTCGTTGCCGAGAAAAGGTGTCCACCGCGGGAAGGACGCCGATTACCAAGAGTTGAAAGTTGAAAGTGACCGCGGAGGAGGCCCGGCCGAGAGTCCTCCCGGAGCCTGCAACGTTCACCGACGACCGCCGTTTCCCTTTCCTTTCGTCGGTCTCCACATTTTTCGTCCCCGTCGACTTCCATTTTCACCGACCAGTTCCCATTTTATTGACAAACTCGTTCCATCAAATTCGTCGACATTACTGTTTCAATTTTATTGGCAATTCCTGGCGCACTCTCGTCCATTTCGTTCAAAGCGTAGTGTTACCTCGGCGCGTTTACGTTCTCGTCTCAACATGATGGAACGACTGAGAAGAAAAGCGACGGGGTTTTGCAACTGGTCCGATGACCTTGGAAAGCGGTTTCATCCGGAGCGATTTTGTTGCAGTTTTACCGGCAAACTCGTTCCAATTTTAGGGCGGACGCGCGTCTGCCAATTTGACTGGAAAGTTTGCGGTGCAGTCGTTTGTCGCTAACCAAAAAGGATTAAGAAGAAGAAAATTGAGGAGGCTGTGCAGCTTTTACTCCTTAATTTGGCGAGCCGATTATTAAACCCAATGATTTCGGGGTGTTCAAGGCGCGGATTGATTCGACGGCGTTCCCTTTACGGCGTCGACGACAGAGATATCACCGTCACGGCTGAGAAAACGTAATTACGGCACTTCCTACGACAATTTCCATTCCTTTCACCTTCCTCGTCGTCGGCTAGGTTGCAAAACGCCGTGCCAGGAAAAACACTCGGGCGGACCGAACCACCGACAATAGAGCCGCCTTGTCCCTCTTTTCTCCGTGATCCTGACAGTGAAGGTATTTCGAGGACGAGACCTTATTCGATCAATCACGTGATCCTCGGGGGACCGTCCTTGTCTAAGGACGGCCGTCAACGCGACGCACAGTCGTCATTTTCGCCGAAAAGCTGGCCAAAAGCCAGATTTTCGAAGTATAAAACAGAGATTTAAGCTAATATAGTACTATTGCTGTATATATTATCTTACTTTCACGTTACGTTATTTATTGTGTAAATGTATAATACATTTATACAAATATATACAAATATATAGTATACAAATATATAATACAAATATATAGTACAGTATCTAAAATTTATCATTTCGATTTTCGAATTTTACGTTCAAATATCGTTTCTCATGAAAATCGGAAAAACATTAATTTTTACAGCGGTTAACTGGTAAAACATGTTTATTCCGTTGCTAATTGGACCATATTTCAAAAATTTTGAAATTTTTATCGTAAAATTTGCATTCAGCGATCCAAAAAAAATAATCAATTTCATTAGAATCATACGAAGTTACGAATTGTAATCAGCTTTTCGGCGAAAAGGAAAACTATGCGACGCGACGCCGGTTTAGACCGGAAACGATCCCCGTTGATCTCCAGAAAATGATCTCCAGAGGATCATTCGGAGAAGCTCTCTCAGACGGCCAGTGGAATTCGCGTGGGCGTATGACAGAGGTGTGGTCGCGAGCCTCGAGGACAATGCAACGTGAATTCGAGCGGCCGATTGATTCGAGGCAGAAAATGGGTCAGCGAGGCGTTTCGCGCGAGTTCCACACGGATCTGCTCCGGTTTCACGGGGCGATGAATCCTCGGGGTCGTCGACTTTCGATTCCGATGATCGACGAAGGACGAATCGATCGTTTTTAGTCGTGTACTTTCGGACTCGTTCACCTCACCGCGGCCTGGGATCCTTGACGGGGGAACTTTTACCGATTTCGCGGCGGGAAATGTGTCGCCGAACAACGCCACCTCGATCATGATCCCATTCGAGAATTCCGTGACGTTGCAACGCTCTGATCTCGAGATTCGTCCAATTAAATCGTTCCAACGTGACTTAATTGGTTTGAACACTTTTCACGTTCGATTGGATCTATAAAATTTGTTGGGAGCCTCTCGGAGTCTGTGTCAGCTAGTTTCTAGCTAGATTTCATTTGACAATCTCGTAGAAATGTTAATTTTTCTGGTGTCTGTGCTTCTCCGTACTTTGAACGAGCTCTGTAGAGCTGAATAAAATTCTTCAGTTTGTCGTCCTACTTTAATAACATATATACGCTACATATAATATAATATAATAATATAGTAGATTCTACAGAGATTCTTTCTATTTTCAGTTTATTATAGTGATTAAAAGAAACAATTTATTTTTATTTAAATTCTGTTCCCCACAATCACGTTGGGAAATTTTTATTTTGCGTTCTACTTATACGCAGTCTGCTTATAAGCGAAGAAAGTTAGGTTATATTCGCATCTAACTCGATCTTCACCGCTTACTTCCCTATAAATTAAAGTGCACCTAATTTTTTACCCTCCAGTAACATTCCCTGACCAACTTATGTATACCAATTTTCCATCGAAACTATCAATAGGAATTACTAATGCGAGAAGGGTGATTTTAGGTTCGTTCTCCTAGCCGCCATCTTGTCGCACAGACGCCGAACGAATTTCCAACGTTGGAAATGAAACTCTCCGAAACTTGTCCGAGATGCAAGAAATCATCAGCAAACGATTCCCAGCGGAAACAGCAAGTTATTCGGACAGGTTCGATTTATTTGAATAGCTCGGTGAGAACGAAGCGTGGTTCCCTACCGCCGCCATCTTGTTCTCGATTGATAAACAATGGATTCAGTTGTCCGTGTGTACCTAATTCACTCCCGCTGACCTGCTATCGATGAAATAGCTGTCTCAGGTCGGATACCGTGCGCTAATGGGATTCAAATTTAAAACGCATGCATATTTCAATTTGCTGTCGAACGACTTCTTAATGGAGCTGCTGCGGCTCGTGGGAGCGCCATGTTCGAAACGAGCAGCACTTCCGGTCCTGCAAAACGCAGACCCAAGCCTCAATTTCCCGAGAAAAATCGTTCCCGTGTCGAACTGTCGAAATGGTAAACAAATCACCCTTTTCGCGTTCGTTCTTAGCGATTCCCACACCGGAATACATTTATGGCGCGAAGCCATCCGTCTTCGATTTTAGATACAACTTTCCCAAGCTCATTGAACACCATAAATCATTTCATGTAGATGCCCTGTTCAGTGGATGAACCCTTAAGCTGCATTTTTGTTCAAATCATTCACAAGTCTTTATTTAGTCCTCTTAGCGATAATAGTAAAAGCAAACTGTTGCAGATGCATAATAGAACTATTCTATGTAAAAAAATGTTCATTCACTAGGAAATATCTAATCATTGAACAGATGATCCCCGTGCCAGAAGGAGTAACGAATTATTTTTCGATAGAAATTCGCTAGAAAGCGATTCGCACAATTTTTTAGCAAAAATGACGGCTGCAACCGTCGATAGGGATGGTCCGCGTGATCGATCGTCGGGTGGTCGAGTGATCGACGAGCGCTATGGATAGAGGATTAGGTTCTCGAACAGCCGCGGGAAACGCCGTATAATCGTTTTCCATTGACTGAGCGGTTCCCGGGCCCGGTCTATCGATCAGCGCCGCGTTTCCAGCGATTTCTTTCGCAGAGAGATTTTTGCTCGGCCATCCGTGACGGTCCCGTAACGCCGGTAGCGGAATACGCGGTTTATTATTATGCGTTACGTCGCCGCAGTTACGTTAATGCGTCCTGCGCCGGAACGCGTCGAAGGAACGGCGCTAAGAGGTTCATAAATTCGCCACCTATCTCCCTCTCCCTCTCACTCTCTTTCTCCAACTCTTTCGTCTCAATTCGAACGCGACGACATAACTCGCGGTTCCCCGCAGATCGTTTCCGAATGATACCGATTTCCTGCCTCGCGATTGCGCCAGCGCAAATTAGGCTTCTTTTTCTTTTCTTCTAGGTTCCTATCGCAATTTTCAAGTGTTATGAATTTTCCGTGCAGCTGCAGTTTTTAGAAATCACTGAACCGCGGATCTTTATGCATCCAAGGCAAAAATGAGTGGCCGAAATATAAAATTGTGAAGACATAAGGAGAAGAATTTGGTGACTTATTAGAATGATTAAAATTTTGGTTTCATTTTGGTGGAAAATTCTATTTTGCATGATATTTATAGAAAAATCATGTGAATATATCGAAAATAACAAGACAGTATACTTAAACCCTTTTAAAGTCTTTATAGATTTATATTTCTTTTTATATTATGTCAGCTTTATATTTTTAATGCTTGAATGTCTAATTCTATGTCAGCAAACGTGAAAATAATAATAATTTTGAGGAGCCTGCAACTTTCACGGAAGCATTCTCTGAATTTATATAAAATATCTTTACGTACACTTAACAATTTATTTTACCTTGATACATTCATGCTGCAGAATTTTAAATAAAAATTTCCTAGAGGAGCTACGAGTATTTGTTCCTTTTCCCAATAATTTCCATGAGTCAATAGTAGTACAACGACATTCTCGAATGCTTCGACTGTTCTGAATTCAACCTACGTATTTTCCTATGGAGAATCCATAACGGTATAAGTGCACCTGGAACAAGTTTTACAATATTTGATCGTGACACTGAATCCCGCTGAAATCCAGCCGTAGATCAAGCTGCACGCGCTTCATTGAGTCCTCTTCGCGGCAATCCATTCGTGCGAATTTGTTCGAGCGATCGCAACCCGATGAACCTGTTATTACTCGTTGATTAAATCGCGGCGGTCCGCGACGTAGCTAATCGATAACCGACTATAAAGCAGAGGCTACCAATTTCGCGGCGAACGGTGTATGATTATTCCCATTATGCACCCGGCGAGCCCATCAATCGATTCGATCGAATGCACTCTTGCCGCGGAGGGAACGGGATCGAAGAGCTGCTCGAGGATCCCACGAACGAACGGCGATGCATAGGTCGCAGCCGCGCTGCGTCGCGTCCGCTTGAATCCGGCACAACGAGGAATTTTTCCTCGTCGGACATGACTGGAGCCTACCTTTCTCTTTGACGCTTTAGAGGCAAACGATTTCAGTTATGAGTATGAGAGACGTAGACGAGTCGGCGATCAACAGCCTTCGATAGCTCAGTTGGTAGAGCGGTGGACTGTAGTTGGCTGGCAACGAGATTGCTCCCGGATCATCAGATATCCATAGGTCGCTGGTTCAAATCCGGCTCGAAGGAATCGTTTTTGTTAAATGGAATTCTTTATTCGATTATGTTTCTTCGGACGTAATGAATTCTTGTCAGAACGGAGGTTACACAGCTCCTTCGATAGCTCAGTTGGTAGAGCGGTGGACTGTAGTTGGTTGCAAATCGTAAAATGAGACATCCATAGGTCGCTGGTTCAAATCCGGCTCGAAGGAATATTTTGTATAATAATTTGTTCCCCTAATCGCACTGTAAGCTTCCGAAAATAATTGTATTTCTCGAGCAATATTTTGCTATTTCTGTAAGGTACAGCGATTCTAAAACCCCGACAAACACTTTAAATAGATACCATACCTATATTTATTATAAATATAATTTTAAAGGCGTTACTTGAACGTTATTTCGTTCGACTCCTAATTAATTAAATAACGAGTACTAAATATTGTAAAACATAAATTCTCAAACATAAATTATAAAATATAAATTATATAATATAAATTGTAAAATATAAATTATAAAATATAAATTGTAAAATATGAATTATAAATGCATTAATCGAGAAGCCAAAAAAAGATTTGCAGAACGTAAGACTAGTAAAAGAATTTTCAATTTGAAAAATATACTTGCCTTGATTTAATTATGTTTTGTACTGAAAATACATTTAAAAGAAATATAATACTTTCCTTCATGGAAAAAACTATAAAAACAATCATTCCGAAGTAATTTAATAATATTTTATCGATCAGACAGACTAGCAAATAAAATGGCACTTTGCAATTACCTTTGATAGCTCAGTTGGTAGAGCGGTGGACTGTAGTTGGTTAATCCAGAGGTCGCTGGATTTATTCGGAATAAATACAGCAATTATAAGAATATTCGTATTATTTTTTAGTTAATAATTCATGCGGCGGCCATTGAACGAATTAAGTGTCACAAATGAAAGATGGTGTATCGTGTTACTCATATTTAAGCAGCTCCATCCACAATCCTTCGATAGCTCAGTTGGTAGAGCGGTGGACTGTAGAGGTTGTATTCATGGTAGACATCCATAGGTCGCTGGTTCGAATCCGGCTCGAAGGAACCATTATTTTATTGTCTTTTTTAACCATTATCTTTACGAAATTATCATTGTTCATCGTTCCAATACGAAAAATTCCTAAATCTATTCGTCCAAAATTTAATTGTTCAAATCTGAATCACGAGCAATTAAAGATTATCGAAATGTCTCGTAAAGATTATCGAAAGCGACGATGTTAAGAGAAAATAATATTTTCAGTATTCATACTAAATATTTAGCAAGCTTTCGAAATACATTAATTTTTTATCTTTGATAGAAATTGCAAAGATACGCTTGTTCAAATTTGCTGCGACATTTATACTTCGCACAATTTTTTTGATAAAGAGAAAGCAACTTATTTCCCTAAATACTCTTTTATTTATTAATTTTTGTCCCGAGCATCGAAGAACCAAACCTAAAATATTAGAACCACTCCTAAACGTTAATATACATTAATTATACATACATAAATACATAAATTATGCATATATGACTGATACAATAGTCAACTTGTTAAAGTCAATAATACAGAAAATATACTTTTATTTAATCACTGCGACTCATAACGTCTTCAGACAATTTTTACTTCGTACAAAGAGCCTAAATAATAACAAACAGCATTTCCTGGATCTTGTCTATGAAGAAACAAATTGCAGAGAATTTATTCCAAGCCGTGATCCCATTCCAAATCATTCCTGACACGAAATTCACTCCGCGACGATCTTCCAACGCCCAGATCATCGGATGATCCAACGATAAACGGAGCCGCGATGCTTATCGGAGAAACGGCGAGATTAATAACGTGAAACCACGCTCGTTCCCTGACACTGACACTGTCATTGTGTCTAGGAACGTGGCTGCGTATCGATATCGGCTTTGTTATCTCGGAATTGAACGGAGAAATCAGGTCAGAATTGAAACGAGGATGGTTCGGAATGGCAATGAGGCTGCTTTTGGTACTTCTCGTTCGATCGGAGACTTTATGCCTTTTGGCGTTATCGACGAATCGTTATTTCCGTTTTTACAGCGGTTATTGGTGGATCGCGATTGAAGCGTAGCTAATCGGCGTCGATATTTATGCGCGAAACACTTACGATCGAGTGTCGAGAATAATTTTTGCCGTTCCGGAGAGATCTCGAGCAAAACGGTCAATAAGTAACACCTTAGATCGAAGAGTAATTAATCTCTCCGAGCAGTGGGAGTGGTATCCGAGTAATCCGAGTTTGCCATTCCGGTGATAACCTATATCGACGTTCGAGTGATTTACAATCTTGGTTTTTGACAGACAAGAACAGATTTGCGATAATTAATTCGTAAATTAGTGAGATTGCCGAATGATTTTTAAACCAAGTTTCCCGTCATAGTTCCCATTTGAGAACTTCGTCGTGTCTTATTTCGCGCGTTCTACGTCACGAACAAGATGGCCAATCCACGGCCATGTTAGTGCTACTCGAGCATCCCTCTTGACTCTCTGCAATTTTAGTATCGTTGATGTTTACTTGTAACGAAGCTTCATTTACTCTTCGATCGAAGACAGTCTTCTAATTGGCGAAATTTTATATTTACTTTCACCGAAGGGAATCTTCTAATTAACACTTTAACGACCGCTCACACAACATGTGTGTGATGCTGACGCCGAAGGTTGTTGGCCAGTACTACACTCTTTGTGTGATAATTTATGAATGTAAACAAGTGTGGATATTGCTATTGGCTTCATATTTCATTGTCACGTCTTTGATTATGTTAACTTTTCCGTGAATTTAATAAAGTTCTTTAAAATTAATTCTTCAAAAATACTGCCGGCCCCTGGCGACGTTTGATTGCGTAGACGTGCGGTCGTTAAAGTGTTAATGAAGCAAACTCTTATCTTGCTTTAACCAAAGACGATTTTCTAATTGGCGAAGCAGACACTTATTTCATTTTAACCAAAAACGATATTTTAATTGACGAAGCGAAATTTTACT
>CM052157.1:8054187-8194432 GCA_028455555.1 Augochlorella aurata | reverse complement strand
ATTGACGAAGCGAAATTTTACTTTGAGCAAAGACAATCTTCTAATTGGCGAAGTTATTTTATCTTAATCAACGAGAATCTTTTAATCGGCGAATCAAGCCGAAGACAATCTGTTAATTGGCAGAACGTATTCTGGTTTAGAAAACATTTTCCGAAGAAGAACTCTGTTTGCGACTTCTGCACAGCTTGAAAAACAACGAATCGTTTCAATGGCCAACTGAAACTGAAGACGCTGAATGGAAATAAAACCGAGGCCCCGAAGTGCCTGTGAATCCGCGCCTACTTTTCGAACTCGCGTTGAAGAAGGCGCTATCATTGGCATGGTAATTCCTAGCAGGCGATACAGGAACGACTTCGGAACTCGGAGTTTCTTCGAAGCGGTTTCCTTAACGAGCGGATTCTTCCGAAGCTCCGGAACGTTAACGAGATTCCTGCATGATCTGTTCGGCATCCTGTCGAAGGAGCCTTAGCCAGGGACGGCCTTGCCCGGCGCCGAGATACGCAGCTTTCTCTACTTTCGCTTGCGCGCGAGATTTTCATTTTCAGGCGAGCCGGCCTCGCGGCATTGTCGTCGATCTTCTCGATCCCTCTAGCGATCGCTTGATCACGCGTTTACTCGTTAAACCACCAATTCACCTTTCGCCATCGGAGGATTAGAATTACTTTTGTAACGTAATAGTTTATTCGCGTGTACAGGTAAAAAAGCGTTTGTTAAACGAGAGAAAGAGGTCGGAAAACAGATTTTGCATACCCGTGGCACGAGTACAATAAATAATATAAAAATTAAAAAGAAGAAGTAAGAAATGGTGTAGCATATGTAATGAACGTATAGTGAATATAGTATGTATAGTACAGGAAATATAATAAATGGAAGATTACCAAAGTTTTGTTAAGTAAAAAATTGTCAGAAATGCAAGCATTATCAAAATAAGGCGAAAGAAAAATTAATAAAAAACGGAGGAGGAAAATTAGGTTGTAGAATGTTAGACAATGACCGAAACGATAGTAATGTAATTAACCCTCGAATATTTTCGCGGGGTAGGTTTCTTGCCCACGCACAGTTGGATCCAGCATCTAGAGATATTACAAATTTAGGTCAATTGTAATTGTCCGATGGTAGACAGGTTATCTCGCGACATAAAATGCAACGAACTTTCCATCCAATTCAGCGGAACACCGTCGCTTCGTTCCGAGACGTTACTTTCGTCCATTATCCGTCGACGTATTTTGCTTTTACTCCTCCCCTTGGTTTTACCTTATTTATCGTTATGTTACTTTCACGGTTAATATTTCGAGAACTCGATAGAGAACACGTTCGAGGATGTATCTAATAACGACGACAACCACGGCAATATCTTCTCTGAATTTGATCGATAAACAGGTTGGAGAATCGAAGACGTTGAATGACGGAATCGATGGTTTACGATAGAAAGCGCGATGCGATAGACGGGAACACGATAAAATTCCGAATGGCACTCGGAAAAGCCCGATAAAGTCGACAATCGAATGGACCGTCGTAGAAGAAAGTGATCGATCGTGGAAAACCAAAATAGAAGTCCCTATAGAAATCCTGTGTCAGCGATAATTCTTTCTCCGTCGAGAAACGTGACGAAAAATGATCCCCGAATTTTTCATCAATTCCCACGAAGTTCAATTGATAAACCGTGTTAGATTCCGCGGAATCCGAGAGTCTTTCTGGCAACGTCGAGCCAAGGCTTCCATGCAGTCGCGCGGTGCGTCTGCAGTTCGCCTCGCAGGATCGATGCAGATGCAACGAGGAGTAAAAAAGCAGTCGGGTAAATTGTGTCGGCGAATCCGCGAGTCGCCGAGCGACGCATCGTTCGATAATGAAATACGGTGGTCGTTAGAATCGGCGCTCGTTTACCAAAGATTTATGCGGCCGACAGATCGGAATTTAATTGCGACATTCGCTGATTGCCTCCGCGGTGCGTGGGTGCATGCGATTCCGATGCGTTGGAAACCCATTGACGAAGTTCTTTCTACAGCCGGATGCAGAGGAGTCGCTCGGACGTGCCGCATCCACGACTATTAAAAGAACGCGATCCTGCTTATCGTTTTCTTGAAATCGCAAACGACGCGTTACAGTTCGCATATTGAAAAGCAGATCCTTGCGCCATTTAGGGAGCTGAACGCTCGGCACAGGATCTCGTAGCAACTGATCGGCATGACTAAACTAAATTCTTCTGAGGGAGTTGATCTTTTTAAAAAAGAAGCATTTTGCTTTCGTTTCTCTTCTTCTGAAGTTTGTTCATGCGTCATCTTGTAATAAAAATTGTGCTTTATTAGTGGTATTGTTACTTTTTTTACAGGTAATTTGCAGAATCCTTATTTATTTTAATTTTAAGGTTAGTATTGTATTTACATAAATTATTATATTTACGACTTCTTCATTGAACTCGCGCGATGGCTACATAAAATCTCTTTCTTTTAATTCCGTCTTCTGTAACAAGGGGACTTTTACCTATATGCATAAATACATGAATTATTATTATTATGACGTATAGTTTACGCCTCAGACGAGGTGCTAAATTCACGGAACATTCACAGCCGTTTTCGCGTGTGAAGATGACTGAACGATCGAGAAATGGTCGATCCATGTCCAATAAAATCTCGCGGTTTAAAGCATCGCTTTTCTCAAGTGGAAAATGATGAAGTACCCGGATGGACGCGTCTTGGAAACGGCCCGGGATGTTTGCGGAGGCATTTCGCGGATTTTTCGCACGAGAAGATCGCGCTTTCGTGAGGAGGGGCTCGCGTCGGCTGGGATCGTCGCGGAATGGAAACGATGTATAATAAACGGGCGACGAAAGAAAGGCTGCATCGGAATGCAAACGTCGCGGCGAGCCTGCTGGTATTTCGCGAGGTTACCATTCGTCTCTCTCTCTCTCTCTCCTCTCCTCTCCTGCCGTGCCTGCCGCGCGGAAAATAACGGAACCCATAATTTCTGTTCGCGACTCGCGCGCGCTAACAAATTGTCCCGGCTATCTCCGTCGACCGATCGCAATCGACAAGTCAATCGATTACCATTGTGATCCCATCGTTCCCGAACGGGCCTCCGTCGGCTACCGACTGCGCGATTAAGCGCCGTTTTACTTTCGCGGCGATCGTAATCGGGTCTTTGTTCGCCGGCACGTAGCCTCGAGCCGATCCACCGGCCGTTTGACCACGCGAATCGTTGCCATACTTGGTCGCGAGGAAATCGACTGTGTCCCCAGCAGGGGCCATTTCCGTCTCGGGCTGAGAATCGAAGTTCTGTTCCGCGCTATTGTCATGGCAACGTGTGTAAACGACGGATCTTTGTCCAATTTACCTTTTTCTTTCGCCGATGCGAATGTCGCATGCACCGGTTCGTCAACGATTCAAGTAATTCCAGTATCTCGAAGAATCACTTCTCTCCTTTGTCGACTCGACGTCACGCGTGCGAGTTTCTTAACGGCAATAAGGGTATATGGTCTGGTTGTGGCTGCGTTAGGGATTTATGTGAACTCGAACGCAAATAAGAATGTATAAATGTGTAAATTTTGATTGCGGTTGATATCTTACTTGCAATAGGGTAACAAAATGATTCGAGAATGATTACTGTACAAAAATAGTTCAAAAATTGTTCTTTTATGTTTTTTTCGTTTCTTTCATTCTTCGTACCTTTTTCTTTCTTCCAATTTCCTTCTTCTTGCTTCGAATCTGTTCTTCTTCATTTTTTCTGCCTTCTGCTGTTTTAATCTTCCCGCGATTCTATTGTCTTTTTCCACTAATTTCTTTTGTTCCTTTTCGAGGTTCTTTTCGGTTATACGTATCGTAAGTCTACATTTTTTCGTACGTTTGTAACGTATGTAAGGATGTCCGGAAAAACAATAAATATTCGGATTTTAAAAAGACGTTTATTCAATATAAGTATTCGTTCGCGCTGCAACGACAACCCCGTTGCTTCTTCGACCGCGTTCTTATAGCCTAGTCTGCATCGTAGGCGGTTACTTCCAAAAACCAATCACAATTCTTAAAAATTAACGCACACCCTTCGAGAGACGACAAGGTGAGGAAAACTGGTCAATTTGTTGAGGTACCCTCGCCTTGAGCTCTTGTTGTCTACCTAAGGCCCTCGACATCTCGCATTTGGTTTGCAGATGTTTTACGATGCGTCAACGGCTATTGAGACCTTTAGCTAAAATACGGAGTCCCTGATAAATCATCATGAAACAGAAGGTTCCGCTAAATCTCAAAAAACAGCTTGTAGTCGCGTCCGCACCGTAATCATAAACTGCGCCCCTTTCTAAGACACGGTACCCTACTGCAACCCGCATAGGCCATGGTCACCGAATCCTTACACGTATCTATTCTAACGTAATAGTAAACGTAGCTATTCTACCGACCGTGCGGGTTTTGCGTTTACTGTAAGAAAACCATACAATTCCACAGGTCAGTTTATAAAGACAATATATTTACTGGTTTGAACTCTGTTGATCGCTAAGAACTGTACATCTATCCCTCATTGTTTTCGAGCCTCACTCCGTCCGATTAGGTACACAGAACGTTATCTTGCTTCTGTAAACCGAGCACGTCAGCTGGACAACCTCTTCCCGACCTTGTACTTGAGAAATGGCGCCCGTTGGGCATCCGAAATGAATTCCACCGAAGCGATTTGTCGCGATCGAATAATAAATACCGCTGCTTCGACGATTTTAATAAGAAGCCAGACATTTCAGATTTGATGGAAGTTCATAATGGCCATTTCTAGTTCAAGACCAACTTTGGCAGTGCACGCGTAACCAGTTGCTTTCATGAATATTATTTCAGGAAAACGATATTTGTTCTTACGTAATCTCGGATCTGTTCTTCACGGCTGAGATTGATTTCCTCAAGCAGTGCCAATTTAAAACGCTCAACAGTTACACCTTGCGGTATCCGCATGTAATCAGTGCGTGCCGCCGCCATGTTGCCGCGCTTTATCTGATTAAAGATACATCTGCATTATACGGACGTAGAGAGAACCGAAGGCGCGAGGCGATTAGAATCGTGTAACGCTTGCTTAACAATTATTCCATTTGCCGCGTTCCGGGTCGGGTAAATGCGTTCGCCACTTCCTAGTCAGAAATACGGTTCAAAGTTACCATTCGTTCTTCCGTGACTAGCCAAGTTCGCGGCACCTCTGCTGCACGAGAGGCATTGCCAACAACTTACACTAATTACACGAAATATTGTTTCCACGAATGAAGGCTTGCTCCGTCTTCTTCGATCAGAATAAGATGAAGATAATCGTTACTATCGATTGCAATTTTATTGATCTTCTTCAGCGACAGCATTCACTAACATGTACTTAGAGGCAACAGTTGTGAAGCTAACTTTCATCGCTAGACTGCGGATTTTATGCATTTACGACAAAAGTAAGTGGGTCGAATACAGCACATTAAATGCGGGACAAAAATTGAACAGTATTGCCCGATAATTTCCAACAGAATGAATGAAAATAACTTTTCTATTTAACCCCTGTTTGTTGCAATCGAGGTGGAGAGTTTTTACTTTGCATAAAGAACTGCAGTCTATTGATTACATTACATGGGAACCTGCATTCTTCTCTCACAATGATATCAATTCTCTGCTCCTCTAGACCTTGACAGACCTTGCTCGGCAACCCTGCACTCGACAACTCTCCCCCCAATTTCCCTACAGACTATTAAGACTCAACATCTTGCAGCCACCAAGAAATAAAAACCCCGTGGACCAGTTCCCAGGACTCTAGGATCGCGAAGAAAAGGACACATCGTCATCTCCTCGCAAGTTTCTCTTTTATTAAAGGCTCCGTTCGGTAATTGATAGTATCACTTAGCTTTAATAATGTACAATACAACATTTAATATTTATATATATATTTATGGATTTTATATATATATATATATATAAAAGTTCGGCCGACCCTTATCAAAGTAAGGGCACCCAGCCGGAAGGGAGGGGGGCACTCTCTGGGGCCACGAGTTCCCCTCGGGGCCAGCTGGATGACGCTGGGGCCCAGCTGATCCACGCTTCTGCCCCCTCCCCGGCCGCGGAGGATCATGGGAAGTCCTCCAGGGGGCACGCGTTCTTCTATTATACACAATCGAGGCGGGCAAATCCTCGGTTTTTGCAACGGAGTGGGGGGCCCGGCCGTTTCGGTCGGATCTTAGGGAGGGCATCATCGTCGGACCGTGGACGCCGTGGGATGATGATGATGATGATGGACTCGCTGGTCTCGTCGTCGTCTGGGTGGCTCCTCTGTGCTGGCTCCGGCCGAGGCTGGGGGTCGAGGCGTTCGCCTAACTTATCACAGATCGCTGGTGCGACGCGTCGAGCCTTATCCGTGTCCAGGGTCGGCACTGCCAAGTTCTCTGCCAAGTACTCTGCCAAGTTCTCTGTCAAGTACTCTGCCAAGTTCTCTGTCAAGTACTCTGCCACGTTCTCTGGTAAGTTGTCCGAGTCTCTGGAATCCTATTTCTGAACCTGAGGCGTTCCCTAAACGTCGAGCCGGCCCCCGGACAGGAACCAAGGCCGGCGGTCACCGTGAAACTCGTGAAGATTGGATCGGCTGGGATTTGGGAACAGCTTGAGCCTGGGGGGTCTGACTTAGACGAGATCGGGGCCTACGGGGACCTAGAAGAACCCGTCTCCGGTTGGGTCATTCACCCACGGGTAGTTGTTCGGGCAGCGCACGCAGGTCTGCAGGTTGATGGTCTCGCCGGGCACCTCCTTCGAGGTCAGCTTGCAGGTGTGCGGCACCCAGCAGGCGGGATTACCGTCGACCACGCACTTCTCTCGCCAGGGCTCGAAGTTCTTGGACTCGGTGACCGTGCGCGGGTTCTGGATCCACTGGATCACCTGGGTCATCGTCACGAAGTACACGTCGTTGTGGTTCGACAGGATCTCGTCGATCCAATAAAGGAACGCGTCCAGAAACTCGGGGTTGTTCTTCAGCCAAGCGGCGTGGAAGTAGAGACCCAGCGGGGCACGGTTCTGCTCGTAGTGCCGGTCGAAGTTGTGGTTCAGGAAATTGTAGAACTGGTCGCCAGTCAGGATGTTGCTGCATGAGTCCACCATCGCGCAGCCGGGAAGGTATTCGTCGTTCTGCGGGTCCTCGCGACGGTCCAGCTCGTTCATCACCATCTCCCAGACTGCGTGCGATCTGGGGAAGAAGATGGTTACGGTCTTCGGCTGGTTCCAAGGAAGAAACAGCTTGCGCTTGGTCTTTGGTTGGAAGTTTTTTTGACGGTTGGTGATTGGAGGTTGATTGGGAACAGTGTTTGATGGATTCTGGCTGAGAAAATTAGGTTGGGTTTTTTTCTAGCGGAGGTAATTTTGGTAGCTGCAGTTGTCGAAAGCGGCAGCGTGCGAAGGTTATTGAGAAGATCAGGCGGCTGGGAGAAGATGGGATTTGAGAGTTAGCGAGAAGGATAGATTGGCCAAGAGGTGACACGGTAGCTAAGAATGTCTATGAAGCTATGATATACAAGAAGAACGAGCGAAACATGAAGAATCAAGAGAACAAAGAAGACAGAAAGAGCAAAGGAAACGAGGAGAACAAAAAGATCAGGAAGAATAAAAAGAGTAAGAAGTACAAAAAGAGTAAAAAGCACAAGAAGAAAAATGTTTACGGTGATTGCACAAGAAGGTGAAAAGTGAACAGGTGGTCAGTTTCAAGTTACCTAGTGGGGCAATGCTGGAGGTTTCCGTGACAGCGATGCGGCATTCTGAAGTACATGGTGTATGGCCACAGCGGTGGGTTGTTCAAAGCCGCAGTGATGGTAGAGTCGTAAAGGAAGGCCTGTTCCTCCATCATGGTGAACTGGTTATTGCCGCCGACCCTGAGATAGGGTGCCCTGACACCGACCACGCTGTTGTCGGTCAAATTGGCGTACTTCTCGGCGATGATCCTCATGCCGGCCATTTCCTTTGCCCAGTCGTCGACGGTCGCGTCCGACCAGAAGCGTTCGTCGTCGTTGTGTCTTTGGGAAAGATGAAGTTTCGCACTTATAACCTCGAGACTTAGAAAACCCGAGGAATCATTGAAACGAAGTAATTGAACTCGAGAGCGTTTTAATTAAGCCGCGTTCGGGCGATGGACTTTTAATCACTTTCGAACGGGGAAATCGTAGCAACTATAACCTAGTTTCTAGTTAAAATAATCTAGTTTCCAATTGAAATAATTTAGTGTCCAGTTAAAATAATCTAGTTGAAGTGGATAATAACAGTTGATTTTCGAATGTACTGGTCGAGCGAGAATATTTCGCGCAAAAAGCTCGGTGTCCAATCGACCCAGGCACAAAATGGCCCCCGGTTGCGCCAGCCGGAGATAATGCGGATTAGAAAGACGTTTAGTTTAACTGTTCTCCAGGGACGTTTTCTTACGAGATAGAGTGAACGGCGATCTCGTGTCCTTTCCGATGCATTTCCTGCATCGCCGAGTAGTTGGTGTACTTGTGGGAGACGAAGAAAGTGGCCTTGATGTCGCAACCGTTCGGGTTCTTGCGTTTCGTGTTGAAGATCTCTTTGTAGAGGCCGATGTTGTTGTTGTTGATCGCGTCGTCGAACGTGATCGTGATCATCTGGGGAACGTCCTTGGAGGGCAGGTCGCCGGGGATCAGGGTGCCGTCTTCGGAACAGAAACAATCGGGAAGAACGCAGACGACCGGGTCGCACGGCGGCGCTCTGTTAGGGTCGTTGTCCATGTCTGGAATTGTAAACGCTCCGATTGTTCCTCTGGCGCCTTCGATTCCACTAGCGCTAGCATTCCAAGACGACTGGACCGCGTCCAGGAAAAACGGAGGTAGCAATAGGACCGCAGTCATTGACACTTTTAGCCCCCGCGTCGTTAGAGACCCCTCTTTAATTAATTGTGACATTCTTATTTATATCTATTTTTTATTCTATACGTATTTTATTGTATTACAACTTAGAACGATGGAAGCGAAGCTCACTGGATTTGACTGGAATTCTACTGAATCTTCTAGGATTATAGGATTCTCTTCGGCATGTATAGTACCTAACCTGCACTGAATTTGCTAGGATTATAGAAAATTTTCTTCAATATTGCTAAGACCTGATTTATAAACAATCTACAGAATTTTAAGTAAACAAATTTCAATTCTACTTCGAGAATTGACGCCCTATCTTATAAACAGGTTACCGAATTTCAAGTAATTACATTTTTCTTCTACTTGATAATCCCCCTCCCTAACTTTTCTTTTCATTTTCCTAATTCCATTACCTATTTCGTTTGTTCCAACGATCCCGTACCGTATTATTCTCTTCCAATTTCTTCGTTCTCACATTATGTAAATATCTTCATCAGTTCATTTTCTATCCTATTTTCTATTTTATTATACCATCTCCTTTTTTTCCTTTACTTCTATTTGATATATTTGTGCGTTGTATACTAACATATTATTATAACGCGTGTACTTTCTCCCGTTGATCAAATAAGTATTATTATTATTCTTTATTTTCTTTCTCTTCCACGCAGAAGCACATAAAATATTGAAAGAATTCACTCACCGCAAATGTTCTCGTCGGATCCATCGGTACAATCCTTCTCGCCGTTACAGAAGAGTCCTCTCTCGATACAAGAGCCATCTCCACAAGCCAGAAAACCATCTTGGCAAAGAGGCTCCTCGGTATAGAGCAAAGGCTTCGCCTTCCGTTCCTTGTTCTTCAGTTTGCAATTGTTCACAGAGTCTTTCCAGTCGCAGGTCTGCTTGTCTATGTCGAAATAAAGTCCCGCAGGACACCTGATCGCCTGCAGGCCGGAGCTGGTGCATTGGATCACATCGCGACAGTTGTCACCCTCTCCTGCTACCAACCGGAACCATTCTCCCGCGTCTTTGTCCTTGCAGATCTCGCTCTCGAAGCTCTCCTCCTTTTTGGCGTCCTCTTGCCTCTTCACTCGTTCCAAGCCCTCTGAAATCAGACCGTCAAGCGGCTCTCTTCTTTATCAGTTCTTAATTAAGACCATCGTTGCACTGTATACAAACGACGCCAGAGTTTCTGTGGATTAGTGGTAGAATTCTTATATTGTATATTTTAATGTTGCACTGGCAGGTCGATCTTCGGGATGCTTAACGCTGAACCCACCACGGTCGAATGATCCGTTTCTAATTTTACAATTATACAAATTATAAGAACACTTTCATGGCAATCGCTATAATAAAAACCGGACGGATCTAGATCATTGTTGTATTCAGAGGCGATGTCATAGATTCGTAAAGATATTCGAGCAGCCACTTTTGTTGAACAGAGACGCTAAAATAAAAATGACAATACCTTGCTAATATTTTTGTATCGCAGTGCCTTTAGACTCGAATTTTTACCGTTTACTTTCAGTCCTAAACACGGTTTAAATTTAAATTATGTTTGTTTGCTAATTGACGCGATTCTTCGCGGTTCTCTTGAGTACAATCCATCCTCTCGCGTTCGAATTGGAAGTGCGATGAATAAACGAGCAGAAACGAGTTGTGACAAGTGAGAAATATCCTAGAGAACGGTGTGTCCTCTTGCGAAAACGAGACCATCGTCGTTTGGAACCCGCCAATTTGCTTTCGGGACAAACACAGGCTTTCCAAAAACTCTGACGCGTGTCCTCGAGAGAGTCGCGCAAACAGTATTGGCCGGTCGCGAATTTCTACGGCGAAGCGCCGAGATTTACAGTGTTACGTAACGCAAGCCGGCGGTATCAGTTGCGAGATTATGGAAAGTGGAATATAGTGTGTGTATGTGAGAGAGAGAGAGAGAGAGAGAGAGAGAGAGAGAGAGAGAGAGAGAAAGAAAAAAGAAAGATTAGCGTCAATATGACTTTAGCCGGCGGTTATTTATTCGTGGATCGATAGCATTGCCGCCAAGCGTTGACACGTTGATAATACAAAAACAGACACGTTGATAATACTGCTCTACACAGATCTTATAGATTTTGATACACCAAACACGAATCCGGAAGAAATTTACGTTCGCCGCCGTCAGCTTTCGAGAAACTTAACTCTGAAGAAAAAATCGAATCTTTGACTTTGGGAATTTCTTCCGTTGTAATAATTAACTCTATTGAATCGATATTTACGTAGAAAAATACTATAGAGCCTCCCGAGTAGAACGGCGTAGTTTTTAATGATACCACGAGAGCTCATTGCGGTCAAATAATGTTTGATGAGAGACACCCACGGCGCTTCGAGCGTAATGGCTGTTTTTGTTTTCCAGCATTGGCCAACAGACCCTGCTACCAATTACACACATTTCTTTTTATTTCCTACGATCAAGCCAACGGCTTTACGTATGCCCGAGTAGGAAGTGAAAAGCAATCTTATTATTTTACGTAACGGCTTGCCAGTGCCTACGATTTGACCAATATTTATCTCGTTTGCGTAACTCGACATCGTTCAATATGTTCTCTTTAATGATCCCGCGATCCGAGTTCCCGAAAAATATAAATAAACTCTGCTCGACTTTCGAAAGCGACGAAAGTGCTAGTATCCGAACGAATAGAATGAATTTGCAGTCTATTGAAAATAAAGGCAACGGAAACGTCTGACAGAACGAAGAAACCCGGTAGTCTCGGTTCACAAGGATTTTCAAAAGAAGTAAATTGTTGTTCCGCGGCTTTCGCGAGCGTTCCAGAAAAATTCGCGTTGCTGCAGCGGGTTTTCAGGCTGTTTACGGT
Organism: Augochlorella aurata; assembly: GCA_028455555.1. Lineage (NCBI taxonomy): Eukaryota > Metazoa > Arthropoda > Insecta > Hymenoptera > Halictidae > Augochlorella > Augochlorella aurata. The sequence goes on along the minus strand of CM052157.1, from coordinate 8,182,747 downwards.
TGATTCTGAATAACGACGAAGCCGCGCGGATGCAAGACGAGATTATTGTCCCGATGAAACCCCATTCCGCGTAGGAAACGCTTTCGTCGAGAAAGCGGAGGCGAGCCGCGTATTTTTACGTGCGGCCGAACACGTGTTTGCTTTCTTCGCTTTGCAGTTTGGAGCTCGCGTTAATTTTATATCAAAGCAGCGAACGGAGAAAGCTGTTGCGGCACGTTCCGACCGACATTATTTTATTAGTTCCGAATTTGCTGAGCGGTCTGCGTAAATTCGCTGGGAAAACCTGCTTCAATTAACAATGACAACTATCGCCGTACTAGCTTCTAGGTTTTCGGCCGGTGTGGATAACGAAACTCGTGGCGTCCGTCCGGAAGCCATGAATATTGTTAAATTATTTGCTGCGCAAGAGAACGATTTACTACCGGAAAATATTAACGATTTATTCCACGAAGAATACAGTCAGACGAAAGAGTGAATGCTGCGACAAGTGAAATTAACGGATGGGACAGTTAGATGAAAAATTAATAGATGTAACAGTTCGTTAAAAAGTTAATAGATGTGACAGTTCGATAAAAAATCAATAGACGTGACAGTTGAATAAAAAATTAACAGATGTGGAAATTCGTTAAAAAATTAATAGACGTCACTGTTAGATAAAAGATTAATAGATGTGACAGTCCGTTAAAGAATTAATAGATGTGACAGTTCGTTAAAAAATTAATAAATGCGGCAGTTCAATAAGAAATCAATAGATGTGACGGTTAGATAAATGATTAATAGACAATTCGTAAAAATGAATAAAAATAAAATAATGATAAAAAATGAATAACCGCCGAAGTTAGATCAAGAAAATAAATGTCAACGTTTGCTGGTCTGACCATTCCGTTATGTCATACGATCCTCTGAGCGCCAAGAACGCAGAGATCCGTAACGCGAATATAGAACATGACACCAGAGTGGAAATAAGAGAAGGAAGATAAAGCAGAAGACGAATAGACAGCGAGAGGCAACGAAAAGCAATAACGAAGACAATGTTATGCGCAAGGGCGACCCGTTCTCCGACCGATCGTCGCATTTCAGGAGAAAGTCGCCGAAGAAGTTCCTCGAGAAGGTCGTTCTCGATCGGAGTGGGAACTCCGGCGGTTACGTCGCCATTTTGAGGAGGGCAGACGTTGCCCGGATGTTCTGAGCAGATAGATAAACTGCGAGGACCGGCCTTGGTCATCCTCAAGGAAGAAACTTTCGCGATATCCCTTGGTAACATCGAATTCGTCGATAAATCGGCATGCAAAGCCGGAGACGAGCAGGCAAACTTTGGGAGAAAACACTGGAGATAGTCGAACAGCGGCGGGGAACGCGAGGAGAAGCTCGGACTGATGAGTCTTGAAGGATCGTTGACTCGAGGAACTGTCCAGACGGACCGAATTTACTTAAAAATCGCGCTGACGGCTACAGGGGGCTCCGAAACCAGTGGCCCATTCATTTTCTTTAGAAACCGCTTTGGGTCAAATGCGCGCGGAGAAACTTTCGAAGTTGGAGAGATTGTGTAAAAGTTCTGGGGTCGTAGAACAGAATGTTCTATAGGTTGATTCAAACAAAGCGGCCGAGAAAGACTGCTCGAAGAAGTTTCTGCTTTTCTGAAAATTCTGATTCGAATTGCGTTTGGAGCAATAGGAGAATTGTACAGGCGCGATCAAAATTGGTGGTCGAGAAAAGCAGTTTCCTCTTTCACACATTTGGAGGAATACTTTGAGATCAGGTCGCGGAGAATTCGCGAATGTAAAGTAGAAGGAATTCGATCGTTCTAGCGGCTGGAAGAACCACCAGTTGCTCAACTTTCGTAAAGATCTGCTTCGCTTGTGGTTTCGAATCGCTGCTCTATTCTACAGGTGGCTTAAAGACCGTAGGGCCCACGTCGCGTCGATCGGAACCTGTCTCGAGGGACAATTTCTGTCGGTAGCTGCGTAGGACCCCGGGGCCGACCGGGACCGGGGCCGCGACAAATGGGGAAAGTTGAGCGCCCCCCCTCCTACCCGCCGATTTTCAGGGCACGGCAGTGACGTCACCCATCCGGGACCGACCAGACCCAGAGAGGCTTTCACGCTCTAATCTCTTATGCAACCTGTCGTCTCTGGCGACCGCGGAGCCGGGGAATCGATTTTCTAGCGCGATCGCTGGAAATCTCCGGAAAACCGCGACGAAAAAAAACCCGAGCACGGTCCGCTGGGCCCGTCGAGGCCCGTCATTGTTCCCGGTGACCCGTGACATCTCCGCGGAACGCAGTCTACTCGGTTTCATTTCAGTAACCGAGCTCTCCTTTCGCGATCCTCGAAAAGCCCGCAACGGAGCGATGCATTCGGGGGGCCTTAGCGGCTCCAAATGGGGCCTAACGAATTCCAATTAAGCGCCGAACATGCCCGCCAGGTGACTAGGCTCTCGCAGTTCTAATCTCGATCCTAAAAACCCATTTGAACGTCTCTGTACCGACAGGGGATTGTAAGCGGCCGATGCGGGTAGCCTCGGGGGACTACCGGGTGTCGAAATTCAGTCCCATATTGAGGATCGACGGTCGAATTCGGCGGACGACTCCATGTTACCCGTCGCCACGTCGTTCCGCTCTAGATCGCTAACCCCGAGCAATCTCCGGGCCCGACTTCCAGTGACGTCCCCTAACGTTCGACTTAAGCTGGACCCCATAAGGCTGCGGGGCCTAATCGCCGACTCGACGATGCCTGCTGGGACTCTCGCTTCCCAGAATGTTACTCACCGGCCACGACGATCGCTGCCAGGAACAGCAGCACCAGCGAGGACCTCATCCTCATTCGAGGAGCTACCCTGAGTCCCTATCGACGTTCTCACGTGATCACCGTCGTATCCACGGTTCCCCCTCGGTCACACCTGTCGCCACCGGTCCGTGATAGGTCCCAAAAGGCCGCGTACGGGTCCACGAGTCACTTCCGCAGAGTCTATGCGTACGATCGACAGATATTGATCAGCGCTCGCGGGCGCTGAGGCTCAGCGGGGTCCTGGACTTCCCTCGAGCAGTTTCGGGTTCTCTCTCTCGGCGATGCGCTTCAAGGACACGGACCTTGAAGGTGTAAGGTACCGCTCGCGGACTGACCGAGGCCCGCCACTCGCCGAGCCTTATATTTCCACCACCACTCGGCCCGTGAACCGGCCCCTTCTTTCTCCGGTTCCGACCGCTTCGTGGTCTGTGCATGGGTCTAAGCTGATCCAGGAGCTGCTCAGGAGATCTCGCAGTGGCGTAGGAGTGGCCGAAGGGAGGACTTCGGAGATCCAGCGATCTTCGTGGACGTCCGACGTGTGATGTACTCAGGGCTGGGTAAATGCATATTTTTATAATAGTGGATAGACTATAAATATTTTAATCTTCTCATGTAATACAGAACTTGGCAAATGAACTTCTTTTGAGATAGTAGTTACATATGGAAATAGCTACATAATATCCATATGTAACTGCTATTCCAAAAAAAAGGTTATTTGCCAAATTCTGTATTCCATGAGGAGATAACAATATTTGTAGTCTATTTATTATTTCGAAAATCTATTTTTACCCAGCCCTGGATCTACCGAACGATTCAGGCGACAGAGTGGTTTCTAGTAGGAGTTTCGGGTCGCTAAAGATCACTGGAGGTCGTTGAGGTCTTCTGGGACATTGCGAAGATAGATTAGGGTGCGACGGAGAGATTTGCAGTCAAGTTTACATTGACGAGACGACATTTCTAATTCATGGGGATTCCTGATATTCCGGTCCACGACGATATGTAAGGTGGACCAAGTAAGATTTTGAAAAATTAGCTACTCTCTGACTGCGAACATTCTTTGAATTAAACAGCTGGGCATAGCGCACGCGGAGGAAACGGGGAACATAGGAGTCAGACTTTGAGGTTCGAATTTGTGTGTCACGGGCATGAGAACCCTGTGAGCGCATGGGGTTTTCCTAGCCTGCACATTGGAAAGTAGAACCATCGCGCCAAACTACTTTGAATTCTCGTTTAATTACGGTAAACTCCTGTTTGCACGAGCGCGACAATAATTACACGTTGCGCGTTTATCTTAACAGATTTTTTTACCGCAAGCATATTATTAATTCTGCTTAATAGGATATTTTATAATAATAATGATACATAAAGTTTCTTATTTATTGGGCTTTTCAATGGCCGTGTCTAAGGAAAGATCGATGCTGTACAAGGGACTTGTTACATCGTATTCATCTAAATAATTTCACGGATCATAGATGAAATTATTGTACAATTTTTTAAAGAAATTTCTAACCGTTGCTTGTCATTCCACTAATTAATTTAACGACTGTGAGAAACGTTCTACGGACGTAGGACGGGCATCGATAACGATCCCTTCGCGAGAAAAAGTGAGCTACCCCCGTCGCGGCTCCAACTTTCATCGAAATTTTACGAGTCGAAAGTTCCAGGTCGTCGTTCCCACCGAATCCCGGGGAATCGTTTTGACCGGGCACAGCCTGGTGCTCATGCTCCCTCAAGATCAGGATCGCGGTAAAGCCAGCACGGATCGACGAATCGTCCGCGCTTCATCATAAAACATCGTTTTACGACGAAATTTCGACCGCAGGAATTATAACTCGACGATGCTCGGGACAACTTGGTCCATTAGAAAAGTACTTATTGTCGCGGGAGCAAAGAAGAAAGGAAGGCGAGGCTTCGATCTGCTTCGCTGGTCAACGATTGTCGATCGCCGGACGACGCTCCGGCGAACAGGATCGTTGGAAAATAAAAAGCTGGAGGAGGCGCGGAGAGACAGAGGGAGAGAAGGACGCGGGGAAAACGGGATGGCGCAATTCGCGGATTTTCGCAACGAGGAATTTTACGCAACAGAGAAAATAGAGTTTTCCGTCGGTTCGGAGACGCGAGCTCATTTGCCATCCAGTCGAAAGTGAAACGGACTCCGGCTGCGATCGTTAGGCCGGTCGAACGGTGCAACAGAGTTGCAATCCATCAAGGAGACGCATTTTTCGCGTAACCCGAACCTTGTGCCTGCTACATCAACGCCATCATCCGCTACCGAATGAATTAATGCTTCGATGGATTTCAGGAACATCTTTCTAAGATTAAGTCTTTATGAAGTAATCGTCTAAGCCAGCGGTATTCCCTTAATCTTAATTTACAGATTTGCAATTAGGTTTCTGATTTTATAATATTTTTTAGTCCCGTAATTGTCCCGTAAGTGCTACAATTTTTAGTATCGCAAAATGTTACAGTGTCTACCAGTTTACCAAGTAACTCTGCTAATTAATGCTCGCATCTATCACAGGCTGCTGCGAATAAACTATTATTATTGAAATAATGACAAATTGGTAAAGCTTATTCTTTCATAAGCACAGAGAAAGATCAATCCAATCTCGCGTAAATATCACAGAATTCAAAGTTATAATTAACAGCATTCTCATTCACTGTAGAACTTTTATTTCTTTCGTCGATTTGTGGGCATTCAAGATGGCCGTCGCTGGTACCACATTTATAGCGATTGAACTTTTTTGATTTGGTGGCCCACGTAAAACATCAAAGCAACGTCATTAATGTAAGTCAATGTATTTATTTAGAAAATCATGGCGGATACTTAAAATATTAACAGATTTAAGGTCCGTTCAAGTGAGGGTCATTTTGCATCCACGTGAGAGAAAGTGTTATAAATATAATTTTTTTTGTTCGAGGTACATTTATTCAATTACTGTTAAATGATACATTTACGTACCTGTAAAAATAAAATATAAAAAGTTTATAAAAAAACATTAGAGCGAAAATACATGTTCAAAATTCTCTGGACATTTGTCGACCCTCCCTTAAGCTTGTTAGGGTTAACTCGACAAGTTTGCGATTTTTCAACGTCAATTTATACTTGAGCTTACTAATTTGGGATGAAACTAATTCAATGAAACAATAAACTGGCAGTAATTGGGAGTCCGGTCAAGGGTTGAACTGGTACGTCGAATGGAATTGAGTCTCAACGCTTTGATTTCCTACGTAGGAGATTTCCGTCGAGGATTTTCATGGAGCAGAGACGAGGTATTTCCCGATTTGGGGATTGTGTCCACCGCCATGTTGGATTCCTGGTTGCCATTAAGTCGGCGGGGCACGCGGTGAACGGAAAATCCGATTCCCGAAATGTCAGTGCGGGGGAAGGGCTCACCTGGCATTTCGGAGCAAGTGACGATCCTCATAGGAAGTCTCTAGCTATCTTCTATTGCGCTATCGCCTCTGTCTCGGAGAAGACTAAAGCCGACCCTAAATGCCAAGATTCCCGCGAATCTCAGCCAGTCGATGACTCGGTCAGAAGTCATTCCGAGTTTCTGCTGCCACTCACCGTTTACGAAACCGCGGGATTCCCCGTAGCTACTTTATCGTTTATCTATGCGAAATCACCATAATCAAACACCAAACGAACCACCATCACTCGCAATACGTCCACAATTAAATTAATTGGACCGGATTACCGCTTCCTCGAGAGATCCACGGATCCATACATCCTCATAATGACCCCGCTCCATCAACGGGGGTCGAGGAGGAAGTGCACGTCCCGCTTCCTGTCTCGATTCATCGTCTCGCTGATCGAAAGCTACCATAATCGAGAAAGAGAGAGAAGGTTCTCCGCGATCCATGGATCTCGGATCGTCTGAAACTACCAGGACGCACTTAGAAAGCGATCGATCCCAACCGCGTACAATTTCCTTCTGGCATCGCCATTCTGCTCCACGAATTCATTGTCTCCCATTTTCCGTCTAATTTTCTCTGATGAATCTATCATTTCCAGGAAATCATGGGATCGTACGAGAGGTCGGGGTTCACGTGATCGAGCCACGGGATTACCCTAATCGTGCGCGGACGGGGATCCGTTCGCGCCAGCCGTTCTTCTTACGTTCCAAAGGGCAAATTCCTGAGAACGAACTCGATAATCCATGATCGAGCCGGCGCGATCTTCGCTGTGAAATATCGATCCGAGGACGGAGCACAGTCACGCTTCCTGGAACTATAATCGATGTACGCCAATCCGTTTCGATCGGGACGAAGCAAATTGGCTAACGCGCAAAAACACGATTTCACATTATTTTTGTCGCTTGGACCCTGAAGATTTCAATCTTTTATATTTACTACGGCGGCTTCTTAAAAAAAGACATGATGTCAGCTTTACCTATGAAGTCGTTCAAGGACTGTTTGATTCTCTATCGATTTTGTGAATCCTTTTATCAATTCTTTCCATTTTATTTTGGCATTAATAGGTATCTAAACGTATTTTATATAACAGTATTGTACAAAAGAATGTGAATCGAACCGAGGAGATAATATTTATTGCACTTTCTCTTACGCGGACAGAAAATGATCATCCATTGACATTAGAACTATTGATTTATGTTGTAATATTGTTGAGGATTGTTTAGCCGGAGTTTAGCCAGAGGCCATGTACTTGGGATCTTTGAAATTGGCTAGGGTATGGGCCTGCCACCCGTATTTCGGAAAGCGACATTTCCGACCGCCCAAAGCCACGTGGCCGACCCTCTTAGATTTTAGTAGCATTGCCCTGCCATAAACGCTATCATTGCTTCGGCCCGTCGTGATTGGACAGCTCTCCTCAACACCCACCCCTAATTCGAAAGTGTAGCGAGGACCGAGGTGACGTCGTCGGTGACTTTCGGTCCTCCGATCAGATACACTTTGAAGATACACGCACACACACCTAGCTATACCTGGATACGCTTTCGGGATTCATTTAGATACACTTCGCCATATATTGGCGGATACATCGTAACCGTGTTTAGACTTAGTGGAACGTTAATTTAGTTCACAGGACGTTCCGTGTATCTCCACCGGTAATTGTAATATAGTTTGTTGACTACAATTCAAGTGTGCATATGTTCCTCCTGTTAGGGGGAGGGGAGGGGTGGTCTTTCGAACCCTTAGCCATAGTCGACACATCACGTGTAAATTTCACGAAGTTCGTCCGATTATTTAATCGACCACGAGCATAAACAGGGGATCCGAATGCAAAGCATAAATAAGGAGAACAGCAGGTTTAAGCTTCCCAGGGTTAATGAATAAATAAATTATAGCAATCGTAACCGATTGTTTATCGCCTCGCGGCTAATATTATCCTTTCAGACTACCGTGGAGAGTTTCCAACGGCTTTCACGCGAAGAAACAGCGTTCAAGGATCGCAAGAAAGGACATCGCCGTCATCCGCGAGCCTCGCGTTTCTGCGATTTTTCCCCCGGATTAGCATGAAGGAAGACAGCCGAGGGAAGGAGCGGGCAGTCCGTTATCCTTCGCGAGCTTATTCTATTTAAAGGAATGATCGCTCGGAATGCCGACGATCGTTCCTCCGTCTCTCGAAAACAGCACGCGCGGCTGCGAACCGCGCAACGGCTGAAATCCACCGTTAAACGGCAGCGTTCCGATCCTGTACACGGTGATTTAATGACACGCGTGCCCGATTAATTGCGATTACGAACCCAAAGCCGTGCCGGACACCGGCGTTCATCGAATCATGGCCGAGCTCTTCCGGCTTTGCGGTAACGCGAGCACTCCTCGCACCGTGTCGAAGCTTTGCTAATTTATTAATTGAGTGCCGCAGTTTGCGCGTCCGCCGTATACCACGCCGATGAAATAAAGATACTGCCGATCTTCCGATAGCAATTGGTAGGGATAATTTCGTGAAATAAAATGATTGAACGCGTGGAAATTTCTTCGGACATGCTCACAATGGAGCAGAATTTTATTTGATTATATTTTCTGCAGTATTGCGTGCTAATGTAGATTCTCCGCATCTGTGGCAAAAGTTGGTACAGTTTCAAGACAATAAAACAATTAAAAACGGGCAGATCCTTCTAAACCTGTTCATTACGCGAATGCAAATTTTTATGATATGCTATTTAGTCCAGTGAAGAGACTCGCGTATTCACAGCTGGTTTTGTATAAATTAGGATAAGTTGGGGCAACATCTAGATCAGGATGGAAACGGAATTATATGAAAGCAAGAAGCATAGTTCCGGCGAAGTATTAGCACCGAAAAGACACATAATTTCCCACAGCGAGCTTCCCACAGTTTCTAAATTCAGAATCCCATTTCCGGTCGCATAGATCAGCGAAATGCACATATTAATGCTACGCTTTTGCATAAAATTGCATCCTCTGACGGATTCTATTTTTTTATTTGCAGAAGATCTATAAGAGCAGCGTTCCGAGCGGGAGATTTAAAAATATGTTCCTTCGCGAGTGAACAATGCGAGAATTTTTCAGAGGATCGAAGAAGACGTTCACGATCGAGGCGCAAGAAACGATCTCGATCGTTATCAGGGCACGAGGCACTATTGGAAATCGTGACATATGGCGTCGTGGTGAAAGGAAAAGGGGGAGACCAAGAAGAAGAAGACGAAACGGAACAAGAAGAAGCTATCAGCTGTAGGCTGACACAAACTTTCTCTGCCTGCGGCTAAAGCAACAGCATTTTTACGTCGTTCGCTTACTATACTGTTAGCTCCATCTACCGTTACCCGCTCGATTCTACTCGCGATCAATGGATCCAGGATCGATCGATCGAGTCTTAATATCATAAGCTCTACGCAAAAATAGAGCTGACATTCAGCGTATTTTCGCGGTCTGATTTTCTGGGACGCTAACGCTTCATTATCATTTACATGTCAAGCGGAACGCCCCAGATGGAAATAGATCATTGCGTTTGCTTATGATAGATCGGCATTGTTCAACGGGCGAACTCAATTTTTGCAACTAATTTCTACCAGTGTTGGATCATCGAATACCGACGAACTTCGAGGATACCGAAATATTTTAAAACTTATTCGTATTAATTCTTTAAGGACGAGTAGATTGTCATCTTTATGCAAAATAAAAATTGTTCGAATCAATTAGGAGAACCAGGAATCAAATAGGAATGTCTTTATTCCCTTAATCATTTTAATCATCTGAAAATATCGCGATGGTGATCTTAAATTCTATTAGTCCATTTAGTCTTTTAAATTGCACCTACCCAGTGATGGGTAGTGATCGGAATATACCCAGTGATGGGAATGATCGAAGTAATTAAAATGGATCGTGCAATTGTTTACCAAGTCGATTTGAAGTTAAATATTTCTAGCGAATAGAAAACCAGAATAGTAAAGAGCAAGAGCAATTTGGAAAATTCTAGTTTTTAAAAAGCTCAACGCTGTGTGCAAATGCTGAAAATATTTGTTATTAGAATCACTGGAAAGTTATGTTTCATTATTAAAATTATTTAGACCATACCAAAGCCGATCAAGGTATAAAAAGCTCCGCGTTAGCTGCAAAAATTTCAAGAAACTTTACCACGAAACTTTGTTCCGCAAAAAATTATTCTAGAATCTGCACTGGACAGATTGCGAGGGTGCATTTAGTTCTCCGAGGGGTGGAAGAATCGCGCGCGAACTTCAAAACGAGTTTCAATAAAGGCCTCGATGAAAGCGTCCGAAGACGTTCGGAGAAAAAGGAATGTCGAGCTCGCTGCGAGGATATGCCCCGCGCCGGGAGGGTGAATAAGGGGTAGAAAAGCATTTTCCGTCTCGTTAATGCACTGTCCGTGAACCGGCGCGCCCCGTTCTGACGCATCGGGGGTAGTCCGGGGAGAGTTCTGCCGCAGTAATTCGAACGGGAAATCGAAGCAGCTTCTTTCGCTTGATCCGGCTTTCCCAAGGCGACCACGTCGGGCCGGGGCTATCTGTTGCGTCCCGAGGACTTGACCCCGGCCGTCCTTGGCCGAATCGTCCCGCAAAACCTCCCGCAAACCACCCGCGAACCACCCTATACGGCACGCTCCTGCGACGCGTAACTCCCGATGACATTATTATTGCTTCTGGCGACGATCGAGGATCTTTATCAAGGAATCTCGGACATCCTGACGATGAATGCTTCGAGAGAATGAAATCGAGAGAATTTAGTCGAAATATTTGTCTTTGAGAACGAGGAGGCAAATCATAACTATAAAGAATAATTTAGAGAAAATGATTGATTTTCTAATCCTGTAATAGTCATCGTTAAAAAGCAACTCGCGCCAGTCACATTTGGGTAGGCTCAGTGTTACAGAATTGTTTAACACTAGATTGCCGGAGGAAGTCATTTTAACTGCTTTTCAATTTCGATTAGAAAAATAATTATGTATATAATGACGCAGCTTCTTAAAATTTTGTGACTTTTTCTACAATATATAAATGCGTTTATTAATAATTGTAGTTGCCTCCCCCCTCCTTCATTTCCGAAATTATATATGTGGTATACCTACATTGCCTAAAAGCAGTCATTTTGACTGCTGGGGAAATGTTAACCTGTTCGGCTCTGGATTGGAATAACAGTTGTTACGTCCTACTCCACCACATCTCAAGTAGAATTATTACTATTATTATTACTACTACTGCATCACCATATAAATAAAAAATTTAAGACTGAGTTATTTATGGTCAGCAAAGTGGGGTCCCGAATTTTTTAGAAGAACTATGCCCAGAGATAAGTTCAAGCAAATCCTACAATTTATTCGTTTTGACAGCAGAACCGAAAGAAGTAGACGCCTCCAAACAAATAAATTTGCCTTGGTGTCGGAAATATGGGACAAATTCATTGAAAATAGTCAAGCTGCTATATAAATCAGAAAATTGTGTCCTTACAGTATATAAAAACAAACCGAATAAAAAAGTAGCTGTTCTAAGTCCTAGGCATAAGTTTGTGAAAATCGATAAAAGTAATAAAAAATGTTACCGGACACTATTCAATTTTATAACAAAACAAAAGTTGGAGTTGATATGACGGATCAAATGGCCAGAAAATACACAGTAAAATCTAGTTCTCGTAGATGGCCCCTCCAAATATTTTTCAATATTTTAGATTTGGCTGCGATAAATGCTTGAATCCTTTACAGAGAAACGACAGGAATACAAATACAACGAAAACAGTTCTTGTTTCAATTAGCAGAACAGCTTTCCGCCGATTACACAGCTGCAAGACAGAAAAATTCATCAGAACATGAAAATCCAGAAAGATCAACTGCAACATTATCAAATACAACATATTCTAATAAACTAAAAATTTGTCAAGTACGACTTTGCCACAATAATAAAACAAATAATATATCTTGCGGATGATGTACGCATAAAAATATTTCCACTTTCATTTGCTTGAAATGTACAAATAATTTTTACAAATAAATTTTTTTTATTTTTAATACTTACTAATAACTTGTATGACTGTAAATAATATAAAAAATATGAAAAATTAATTTTAAACAATTTTCTTTACACATTAGTTACTCTTTCACAATGCAGTCATTTTGACTGCTTTCAGGCAATTGAGGTATATACTAAGTCTCCGTCTTTCTAGTGTTAACCATCTTTTGGCGTTGAAAACTTATGTGCGTTGATGAGGACACCTTTTTATTCTGTAACTTGTGCGTTATACTTAGAAAAGAATTTCTCATCGCATAAATCTCCATCGCCAAAAGAAGGTTACGTTCCTGTAGAAATAAATGTTACGAATTTTTAGAGAACGTTACAATTTCGATTAAATTTGCAACGAACGTTCTATTCCTGCAAGAATGGAAAGAGAAATTGTTTCTCAATCTCTGCAGTAATTTATAGAAATTGTATTGACGAAGAGAAGAACTTTCATCCAAAGTTTAATTCCTTCGAAATGAATTCATTTCCATTACCAGGAGAAACGAACTACTTCTAGACGTCTAGAGGAAAAATCGCGAAATTATTAACTAATGAATGAAGAAACTGTGCAGGGAATGTGGGCGCAGGCTGGAGTTCACGCTGGCTGTATTTCAGGCACGGCCATCGAAGAGCCGCCACCATGCACTCTGCAGCAGAGGGAAAAAAGTAATTCCGGACGCGTCGAATAAAACTTTCGTCCTCGTGCACGATTTCCTCCAGGAAAGAACTTTTTCGCTGGCTGGTTTGCGATATTGCCACGTGAATTTCGAACACCGTCGAGAAACATCGGCTCCCGGCGAGAAGGGATTTCATTTTAATCCTCCCTTAGTCCGTCCAAAATCTCCCCGGATTTTCTCATCGACCGATGTTTCCCCACTGTTTTTATCTCTCCTCTCTCTCCCTCTCTCTCTCCCTCTCTATTCCTCCCTCTAGGTCGCAAATTCTGATTGTCGTGTCGCGTTGTGTCGTTGGTTCGAGTTAACTGTCTAGTTTGCGTGTGGTTCGAGCAGGAAGCTGGTGCAGTCATCGCCATTGGCAATCGAGTATCGCTGCTTCCTAGATCCAATTAGCAGCCGAGCACAGTCCTGCGGCTAATTGAATTAATTGGTGGAATTGTTCTATGTTATTCGGTCTTCCTCCTCGATGCTTGAGATATTTTATTTAAATTAAGCGCGTGACATGTTGGAACGAATTTGTTGAGCGAACTGAGAGCCTCGAATGAAAGATGCGCTCTTTTGTATGGAATACAAGTCCGAAGCGAAAGATACGGTCTTATGTTTGAAATGCAGGAAATAATTGTTTTATCTTAAGGAATCTCTAGTATTTAAAATTACTTTTCTAGAGAATTTTAACCAAAATTCTATTTTAAGCAATTCGTTAGGGCAGTCGTTCTAGAAAATGTTCACAATTTGCATTAAATTGATCGTAATTTTTATTTCAAAATTTGATATGATTTAGAAAGTAGAATTGCAAATTACTAAATTATCGGGCAACAATTATCGACCATAGAAAGTAGATTACAAGCGAACAAAGAACAGTGATTGAATTGAATGATTACAGAGCCAAACAATGAAGACGATCAGCAATTTTATATAGCAGTGGGCGATCTCATAACCTAAAAATCTGATCGAATTCATTTCGTTTTGAACGGTCTAAAACGAGTTCTTTATTTTTCCGACGGCGCCGAGTCATCAGAAAATCCACAAATTCGGTCGAAACGTGTCAAAGTCAAATAATTGAATAATCAGAAAGTTCGCACGTGCGATAGACAGTGCATTCGCGGCGACAATTTTGCCCGGCATTAATTAATCGGGAAATTCGGGACCGGGAGAGCGTGCCAGTCGATAACGCTGCGGAACAATGCAGTGGGGGTTGCACAGTAACCGCCCCTCGTTTGCATAATACAGTTTCATTGCGCTCCTATCATCAAAGGAGAAGCGGCGAACTTTGGAGGAAATTAAACAACAGAAAGAGGCAGACTGGCAGATATTTTTACCTCGCTCCCAGCATGTTTTCTATTATTTCGCGCGGTAGCTAGCTTAGGGAATCGCTTCTGGCTCCGACGCCATCTTGGAGAACCATTATTCTAATTACCTAACGAGGATTGTGGAAAATGCCCGGCCATTGCGATCCCAAACAACACTCTGCGGAAACAGCCGCTGCAGCTTTTAATCAGCGATTTTAGTTACGCGTTGCCTGCACTGTGCTCCATGTGATTTAATTTTTTTATTTAGAAATTGTTGGCCATCTTGTTAAGGCTATGTCATGGTTATGTCAAGGTTATGTCAACGTTATCTTCGCACGTTAGAATTTAATTTATCCGCTTGGTGCAATTTCCAAGTTGTGTCCCGTTCGTCGTAGCAGAGATTATTTCATTACTGTTGTTCCGTTCGATGGCGTGGAACAAACTTTAACGTCTGTTTGCCAGATGTGGAAACAATTAAACATTCAGAAATTTCCGTGGGCCCTCAGTCCCAAAATTTTACCACATCTGGCAAATTTCATCTCTGAAGACCAATAAAGGCCGTAATAAATAGCTTTCATTCAATCAGTCATTGCGAAACAGTCGTACAACTTGGTCGAGCAGAAACAGTCGTTTAGAATCAGTCGCCCAGAAACGGTCATGCAGAGAGTCTTCCCGAGATCACAGCGAACGTCCGTCTAGATCGACATCCTTACGAAAACCTGGCGCGACGAAACAAGTTATCGTAAAAGCACAGCACAAACAAGTTGTTACTCTCTTTCTTTTTAACACAATTTTATCGATTTTATTATTATTCTTTCGAGACGTAATTTTCAATGTCAACTATTTTCTTTCTGCTTATCTCTGTCTTCATCAGGTAATTAGCTCCACTTGATTCATAATTTTTTCTTCCTTTTTCTTTTGACGCAATTTACAAATTGTTGCTCATTTTCCCCTTAGAACCATTTTATTGATTTCATTATTATTTTGTCGATAATCGGAATTTCACTTTTCAAATGTACTTTCGTAAAAAATCGTTGCGCAACTCGATTCACTTGCGTTCGTACAATATGAACAATAAGATAGTACAAGATAAACTGTAAACTTATTAAGTTCCTAGATTTTACAATTTTTTACTGAAATATAAGAATAGATATCGTTATCAAAAACCTTTTCAATTGCACGATATTCGCACTCGACTTTGTTTTGATCGCCGATAACGTGAGACTTTGCAATCTTCCATCGGTTGCTATATAAAATGGAACAGATAGATAGAGTTGTAGTCTGCAATTTGACAGTATCTTCGAATTCCTCTGCAAGCACAAGTATAAGAACGCGGCAAAAGAAGCAACGGGGTTGTCGTTGCAGCGCGAGCGGAAGACTATATTGAATAAACGCCTTTTTAAACCCGAATATATTGTTTTTTCGGACATCCTTACACGAGTGCTACAATAATACCAAGGAGTTAGATATCACAGGTAAGCTGTACGTTGCGGTTCGTATAAATCGTTTCCATGATACTTTGGTGATACTTCCAAGATACAACTGTTACTTCCAGTTGTTGGATGCCAGCCTGATGTGACACATAACTATACAAACATATTTGCTTCTGTGACAGTCATCCTCGCAATAGTCATCCTTTCCCTAAATATTTCCTATTTTCCTCTGTTCCCATCTTATCTTCAGCCGCCTAAAACTCTCACCTCTTACTGACTCATCCATGTACCTTGATCCCCGAGTCATCCATACCCCTTGAACTCCGAATCATCCTTGCCCTATCCCATCCCCACTATTCCTATTTTTTTCCCTTTAAAAAGGACTAAATCCACCCCGCAAAGTGACACACTTGGTTCAGGACTGTCATACTGTAGACGTGAAAATTAGATCTTAGTCGCATACTCAGTGTAAAACACGACCTCACCACACACGTTGAAAATCTTTATAATAAAACCTCCCTCGAATTAAATAAGTGTTGCACTCATTTCCACGATCGGGAATACAACACAGTTCGACATAAATGATATACACTTTAATAAAGGAATCTCTGTAATTCTCTGGTAAGCCGACAACACAGGTATTTTCTTCGTCGTATTTTCTCTAAAATAATAAAAGGCATCGTTTTCAAGACTAATATGACTAATCAATTTTCATGTCCGAAATCTCGCAAATAGCGAGTAATATTGTCCACTCAAACTATACCTGCGACCAAAGTTTTTTAATGTTCGAAATAAAGTCTTAGTTTCAAGTGTTCAACAATGTTTCAGGTGTTCAACAATGATGTGGACTCGCGGTAGCTCGCTGTTCTTGTTGCTGACGATACAATTTGTGTCATCACGTCTGATCGTTTTTGACAAAAACAAAGACGGGGACAAGGACGAACTAATATCTGCGTCGAATGTAGTCGACTCCTGTTATGGGGATGAGATTGTCAGTCTCTCAAATTTCAAGCTTCCAACGCTTCCGCTGATTAAAAGCAGGTTCATTAAAGCCGTCAATCTGGATAACACTAATTTAACGGAAATACCCGACAGCTTTTTCGACAACTTTCCAAATATCGAGTGCCTAAATATTGCGGGGAGTGACATCTCACTACGGCGCTATCACAATATAAGGAGCTTGAAGACTTTGATTCTGGATAACACGTCTGACAACCAACTCATCAACTTATTCAACGTTACGTTTCCTCTACTTACTAGGCTACGTATGACAAACAATGACATTTATCAATTCGACTCGGAACTACCAGAAACGCTGCAATACTTGCATTTAGAGCACAATGGTATGTCTAATTTTTGGCCGTCTGGCGGAAATAATCTGCGGTCTTTGTACTTGAACCACAATACTCCCTTGAGAAACATTATTGTACAATATTCTCCCAACCTAGCGCTTGCGTCGTTTAGAAATTGTGCCTTGGGTTGGGGACAAGTATCCACTTTCTTCGACAGAGACCGCTTAGCTTTGAGGGTACTCGATATATCTAGTAATAATTTGAATACTATAGACGACA
Organism: Augochlorella aurata; assembly: GCA_028455555.1. Lineage (NCBI taxonomy): Eukaryota > Metazoa > Arthropoda > Insecta > Hymenoptera > Halictidae > Augochlorella > Augochlorella aurata. The sequence continues at coordinate 8,165,557 of CM052157.1, read as the reverse complement.
TTCTGTACCAAAGGGCAAAAAATCTCGAGGTTTTGATTTTAAATAACAATAGATTTACAGACTTGCCTCAGTTGACGGGGCTACCGCGACTACGCAGTTTATTCTTGAGAAACAATTCCATAGGCAGCGTCGCGAACCTGCGGTCCTATTCTTTGACGCTATTGAGTCTTCGAGACAATAAAATCATCAGTATTGCCGAAAACGCGTTCAAAGAGCTTCCTGTACTTGAGACGCTCGATTTGTCCGTAAACAAACTGGAATATCTACCCAAAGGCTGGGCGGATCACTTGGACCATCTCAAAACGTTGAATTTGACTTCGAATCGGCTCGCGAGCCTCGGGAACACGGGATTGACGTATGACTTCAGCGATTTGAGGAATCTGTATCTGGAAGAAAACTTAATAGCGAATATCACGCATCAGGAGTTGGATTCGGTACCGATCAATTCCACGATCCATATGTTCGGAATTTGGCGGCACATCAATCAAACATTGTTAAACCTTGACCCTTAGTTATTTGAAAACATTGTAAAATCTTTATGTTCAACCCTTAATAAAAACGTATTAGATATTAATAAATTATAAATAGATATTAATTATTATAAGATATTCCTCTTTCTGTTGAATCGTTCTCTGACTTTCATCTTCATCCAGTCACTCTTCGGTATCTTTGGTAGTAGCTGCGACAGAAAGTTTGTTAACCTGTTCAGAAATAGAAATTTTCTGTTCTCTCGGTTCTCTCCTGGTCAGTATCGTCGTTCTTATCATTACAATCTTATCGTTATAGCGAATACTTGTTAGCGACGGCTTAGACTTCTTAATAGGGATCACTGAACGCAGACTTCGCCCGAATTTTCACGATGTAGCCAGCTCGTGCTCGTTACTCAACTGTTCGTGTTTCGCATGCGCTTCCGCTGAAACATTCATCTCCCAAGAACCCGAGGAGCCCTCGTTTCGGGAAAACGTAAACTGCGCTTGCACAATTTTCAAAGTGCAGCCGCAGGGGCTGCAGCCTCATCTGTTCGTGGTTCAACCTTGAAACTATTCCGTAATTCCCTCAATTCGGATCTTCGCGATTCTTCATTCGGATGTATCTAACTCAGCGAGAAATAGCCACCTCGTTCGAACACATTTCTCATTTTAAACGAGCTCTTTTCATTTTAAAAATTGCACAAAAATTGCGAATCCGCGATTCGAAGTCACATTGCTCGCGACGAGACACGATTGAATTTATTTAAATGCGACAAAACTTCGAAACTCAAGGTTTCAAACTTCATCGACAATTTTATTAACATATTAACACAGCAACGACGGGGCATTTTTATTAAAACTTTCCTATGCGGCGGGTGATTTTAATGATATAGAATTCCTTCAACGTGTGTAGAAATAAAAATGTGACAAGTATTTTTGTAATTAATATGTTTTATTAAACATTTCAGGAATTATATGTATTCAACTGTTGGAGAAACACTAATGTATATGTTACAATTCGTAGAATAAAACGAGAATTCTTGTTTCCCGTCTCGTCTTCAATCTCCTTACTTTTTTGCGGATGCTAATCGAATTTGCAACGCCATAGTTTAAGTACCATATACGGTGTTAACATTTGTTAGAGTCAGCGAAACGACAATTTACTGCTGCGAGGTAACTGAAAATGATTTCATGGCGCAAGCTGGGCGTTGTAAAAAGGTACGAGAAGGTTAAAAGCTGTTTTTAACCCCAGTCGAGGGTAGAAAAATTTTGTCGAGATGCAGAGACCGAGGTACGTTGATAGATTTTCGCAACAAAAGCTTCAAAGACTATCAGATTGCTCTTTCGCGGTTCACGATCGCCCGATCACGTAATCGGAAACCCTCCGCAGCTGATCCAACCGTCTCCTCTTTGATCTAGCCGTTATATCAAGGAAGACCCAAGGCTCGGAAACTTTCGACGTTGGTCTCGCTTCTGGAAACATTCTTTGGCAAGTTTTCAACGTTTAGAAGCTGGAACTAGGGAAGTTCGACTGGTACCAGCGTGGGACTTCCCCTTTTCTGCATTGCGCGGGGTTAGGTCGACGATTTAAGGGTGGCTCGAGCTGCCTGGTATTTATAATGGAACGTACAACCGTTGGGAATATGGCGTTTCTGCGATTATATTTCCTAATTATGCAGTTCTAACTTCTGAGACGCAGCAGACAGAATTTTTGTGTGAATTTATTTATGTAAATTAGATCAATTTATTTTCATACTTTATATTTTCATATTTTACCAAACCGGACCGTGAATTGTGTTTTGATCAGTATTATTTACGTTCCCAATTTTATAATGATTGAACTGTTGTGCCTTAAATCTAGCTTGATAACTTTTCAGATTTATTGTAAGCGTGTCCTGACTAAATTTTAACTGTTGTATGTTTCGATCCGAAAGTTAAAAAATCGACAGACCGAACGAAATTTTTTATAGAAAACTCTGCAAAGATTAGTCTCTACATTCGAACAAGATGTAAAGGACAACAGTGGTCTCATTAGACGTTGAAATGGCTGCCACCAGGTCTCGTTAAAACTTTAGAAAACGCCAGAGCTCTCGCGTGTACCAATAGATCAAGAAGGGAAGTAAAATTAATCCATCGAGGGACTAATGTTATTCATAGATAAATTATACAGTAGCGTTTCCGTCAAGCGGGGCGATAGCGATCTCGGTATAAAGAAATTCGTGCGCCGTAGGAAAAGATTTCTCGTTGCCGAAGATCGAAGAACGGTCGCTAGCGTACCGGGACAGGGCTGTCGCCACGGAGTCGAAATGGGACGAGGTTCCCCGAGGGAGAACGCTGACAAATCAGATTGAAATCACGCGAACGGCAAACTCTCGCATGCGTGAATTCCCCTCCGGCCGCGTTAGTCGCCATAGAACGCCTAATCGGGACCGCCTCGATTCTCCAGCGTATTGTTCTTCAAACGAGAACGAATATTGTGAAAAGGACTCGGAGAATTTCGCGCGCTTCCTCCGGAATAAAGAATTATTTATTGTAGGAATATGCGTCACGAGACGTGAGATACAGTTGCATTACCGGCGCATCCTTTCCGGTCCATTCTTTGGCAACCACGCGCTGTTCTCCATTGGACGATTTTTGCGAAAAAATAAATGTTCTTGGCTCCTTCGATTAATAATTTCAGAAAAATTATTGGAATCAAGCGGAGATAATAGTAGCTTTCCAAATTATTCGGTATAGAATAGATCTCATTATTAATATGCAAATATTCTCTTCGATTTTACTATTCTAGCTTTGAAGTCTGAGAAATTATATTACTTAGTAACTTATAATTAGTGAGAATATTTAATAATATCTACAAAACATTAACTACCTTAATTGTGAAATGCTAAGAGTATTTCACAATTAACTAATCCTCAACTCTGGAAATGTATGAGATTATAGGATTCGGATAGCATTTTTAATTATTCAACGTACTAAATGAAATGAATATGGATGAATCAGGAAGATCATGGCACAGGGAACAATATTTAAACAAAATACAGCGCTCTGCGTGACCGTGCGGACATCATATTGCGTTCTCTTAATCGATTCTCTTGATTCTGGTTGCTCGACACGTTATTGTATTTTGAATGGTAGAATAAAATAATATAAGGATAATAATATAATAAAAATAATATAATAATATAAGAGCATTTTCTCGGCGTATTGTACACTGCAATCGATAATCTTATGTGACAAATTACGAAGAAAACATGGGATTCGAAATGCGTTTCATTAACACTAGAATTATTGAACCAGTCAAAATCACTGGCTTCTGACTCTTTCTTTTACAGTTCCTGATATTATAAAAATGTTACAGGGAGGATTTTTTCGATACACTTCTGTATTGATATCCATATTATAATATAAATCATAAGCAGTTTAAGCAAATCCAGTCTTTGCATTGTTATAAAACAATATACACTAGTCGCGTTTAGAGTCCCGTTGTTGTAGTGTTGATAAGATTATACATCCTGAGACATAACGAAATTAAACTATTAATTAAAATTCTGTTGCAGCAACTTACCAATAACCGTCGTCCGTGATATAAATCTTCATTTCAACTGAATGATGCAAAATGAGGGAAGATGCTCGATTTCTTTCTCAGATACTCATTCTATTCTGCGACTTAAATTTTGACAAACGCTTCCACTCATTCCAAACACTTAACCTGTACGCTGAAACTACTTTGACACTTTGACAACACGTTACAAATAATACTTTCATTATTTAATCGAGAAGCACAAGATTCCCTGGTCACTATCGCTCCGCCTTATTGTTCTACTTGGAACGTGACAAACATTTTGCAGCAAAAAGGTTGAGGTTGTCGATCTATCGATGTTTTGTCACGTGGTCGCAGATTTCAAGATGGCTGTGCCGGTACCGGCGCAGGTAGTTAGTGCTCCTCGATTAAACAATTTAAATGCGTCAATCGTCGTGTAACTGAAATTTCGGAGCTGCTTCAGTGAACTACTGTGATTTAGACATCCTAGGGTTATGTGTGGATTAAATCTGACAAAGACGACAACTACCGACGGCACGTGAACGCAAGTTGTTGGTGTTAGAGGAAGGGAGCTTGCGTCATACCTTGTGTTTACGTTTCGTCGGCGGTCGTCTCCTTCGTCACACTTAGTCTAAACATAACACCAGAGTGTCTGAATCACAGTGGTTCATTGAAGCAACTTCGAAATTTCAGTTATACGACAATTGACACATCTTCATTGTTTAATCGAGGTGCACTAATTACCTGCACAACCATCTTGAAATCTACGATCGCGTGACAAAACATCGATAGATCGACAACCTCAACGTGATCTTTCTGCCGCGAAATATTTGTCACGTAGCGAGTAGTACATCATGGCAGAACGTTAGTGAAAAGGGAATCTTGTGCTCCTCGATTGAATAATAAAAGTATTATTTATATTGTGTTGTCAAAGTGTCAAACTAGTTTTAGTGAACAGGTTAAGTGTTTGGAACGATTGGAAGTGTTTACGAAAATTGAAGTCGCAGAATAAAATGATTATCTCAGAATGAAGTGGAGCATCTTCCCGCATTCAGTTGAAATGGAGATCTATATTACAGTTATTGGTAAGTTGTTGCAACAGCATTTTAATTAATAGTAGAATTTTATTACGGCCCAGGTTGTATGATGCCAGTAATAAAACAGCTCATTTATCGTGATAGTATTTAGAGGACTAAACAACCATTTGTGAATATTAACTTTTAATAGGTACGGTCTTATAAAGCATCTAATGACAGAAAACTTGGTTTGGTTATCTTGACTGTTTCTTTTCGTAAGAATAACGAATCGCGACCAAATGAACCGTCAAGAAGCTATCTAAGACCGTGACTAAAGACACGCCGTCGGACGTTTGTTTCGACGTTCCGTATGTTTACCGCGTTTTCTTCGTCTTTTGTCACATTAAGATTATCGATTGCGGTGTACAAAACGCAGCGTTTAGTACGCGTGAGGCAAGCGAGAAACTAGCTGCGTGCGAGTCCATTATTCATGGGTGCTGTATTATTCGAAGCAGATTTGCACTGCTCAGTTAATTAATTATTGGACCGAACCCGTCGGCATTCGGATAAACAAACAAAACATTATGCATTAGATCCGGAGGGATGAATTGCACAGAATGGGTTGATTTGTCATTTGATTTGTTGCAATAAAATTGCTTTAAAGATATTACGCACTTTGTATCCACAAGTATTCAACCACAGTTATTGAATTAGTACTTTTAAATGTTAAAGATTGGAGAGACAGTAGACAGATTTTTTAAAGTAGACTACGCAGTTGAAACGACAGAATTTTAATATCTAAGAGCTGGCGGGCTCAAAAAACATCCAAATCAAAAGGTTAAAGAAATTTAAAAATGTCAATATATTATTTTTCGCCTATTAAAACGATTTCATGTTATTCGTGCAGACAATTTTCATTTTGCACAAAAATCCGCAGTCTAATTATCACCATTATGTTCCGTACACGAACTCGTACTTAATACTGTATAAAAATTATAAATAGCTCCAATAAAAACATAATCTGTCAGAAATTGATTATTATAGGATTCTAAAACAGTTAACTGGTTAAGTCAAGCAAACAAATAAATGTTTGTTATTCCTCATTTCGTTACAACCTAATTCAATATTATAACAGAATTTGTGTTCAACAGATGGAAACCTGTTTTGAAAATCAACCCTCTAACGGGTTGAACGTTTCGAAAATATTAATTAACATTTCACACATCTGCAACATCATTTCCAAATGCACAATCCGTATTCATTGTCGCGCGACCGAAAGATGAGCATATACATAAATCCGCCGCCAGCATTTCGCATCGAATTTTCCAATTTGACGGTCTCGCAGAGGATGGGGAGTTGAGCTGGTCCATCCACTTTTGGGGATGGAAGGCGCGAGACCTCGCGGGGTTAATGAGGGCAGACTCGATAATGAAATTGTTTCCATGCCCGTGTGCAATATTCCCGAATAAATATCCGGCCGTGTAAATAGGTTAACGAACCGGGGGTTGATCGATTCGCGAGAGAGCCCAGCGACCCTTATCGGTCTCGCGAGCTGCAGGAAGAGCAGGCCAGTTTCCCCTGCACATAGAGTAACAGAGAACGACAGAGAGAGAGGGAGAGAGAGAGAGAGAGAGAGAGAGAGAGAGAGAGAGAAGAGAGAGAGAGAGAGAGAACGTGTACACACGTGTACAAGAGAAAGATAGAGAGAATTAGAGGGGGAAGGGAAGAGAGCCGGTTTAGCTTCACCGGGCTGGGGTATATCGATCTCAAACGGTGGCGAAGATCGTCCTGCACGAAGCTTTCTGGCGGTCGAGTGGGGCTTCAGGGCCGTACCACGGGGCTCGACGCCACCTGCGGGACGACCTTGACCTACGGGGTTTCTCTCGCGCCGGCGTCACGTCCTCGCCCTCCTACCATCGTCCTCTTTCCTCTTTCCAGCTTCTTCGAGGGCAGACCCGGCGTGTCCTGCGTCTCGTCCCGTCCTTCTTCAGCGACCCACGTACTCCTCGTCACTTTCCCTGACCCTAACCTAACCCTACAACCGTCCTCTCTGTCGCTTTCAATCCGAAACCATCGGTCTCCCTGTCAGCAGTTTTTACTATCTGTACCTGTTCTCTGTCACTCCTTCAGATTTTAATTGACCCCCTTCTCACCCCTTCTTCAATTTGTTTCGGTACGCCATACGTCTGCTACTCCCGCTTTTCCACTTCATCAAATTTTTCTTACGAATTTTTCTTCTCGAATTTTGTTAAGTATTATTTCAACCCCTGGATACTTATCTCGAGATTTCAATTATTCAATTATTTTCAATTTCAGTTATTTAGTAAAAAATGACTTTCCTTCTTTAATAATTATAGTAAGTTGAAAATAATGTTACAATATTCCCAAATTCTCCTAATGACCTTACTGTAGCAATTATTTCTTCACTCTCTTAGAACTCTTTTATTTTGCTCCAGTGTCTACTTCACCCTGTTCCGGTTTTTCTTCGATCATTTCTTAATCATTCTCAGAGCCCTTATCTTATCTAGTCTCAACCCCTTGGGTATTTATTTAAAGATTTTAATTATTCATTTTTAATTATGTCATTATCTTATCTCTTTCTCCACCCTTAGAACTCGTTCATTCCGCACCCTACGCTTTTCTACCCCGTCACAATATTTTTTACTGAACTGCAAGCTCTTTAACCCCTTGCAATACCGCGAATCTCTGAAAAAGCCGTGCCAAACTTGGCCGTCGGAATGGTTGCGGGAGGTGCCGAGCGGTGGAGCTCGAGTGGTACAATTTGAAACACAATACCTTACGACTAAGTTACATCCCGCTCTCGTATTTACTTCACACGAGGGAAACCTTTGAAGATTTAAATAAATTTGAACGGCCGAACGTAACACTATCCCCTAGATAACACGTTGCTTATACGGGGACATATAATCCCATTCAAGAGAACCAAGAATGGGTCTGAGCTGACCCGAGATTGGGATCACGAGTCAGACTCGTGATATTCATGTTTGGCACGAAATGTCGATCACGAGTCAGACTCGTGATATTCATGTTTGACACGAAATGTCGATCACGAGTCTGACTCGTGATATCCATATTTGGCACAAAATTTTCATCACGAGTCAGACTCGTCAAAGTATGGCAAGGGGTTAAGTACTTCAACCCCTTAACTACTTATCACAGAGACTTTAATTGTTATCCTTCCGTGATGTTTTTATTCGAGAAATTTTATAACCCCGATGTCAGCCTTTCTGCAGTGGACAGTTTCAATCTACCCTCATCCCTTATGCACTTTGTCACGAGAAATTTAATCTACAAATTTTTCATATGTATTGCAACGAATAAAATTCAACGATCTGTCCGACAAACATTCATCCAAATTCTACGTTTCTTATTAAAAATATTTCGTGCGGCGAAACAACTTCTTTCCTCTCCGTTTTTGCAAAACGCTGCTACTCCCCGAAAGTTTCGATTGTTGCACGTCCCCCGACAATGGAAGCAACGATTAAGGCCAAGGACATGATAATTAATTCCCCGATCTCCGGAGAATTCTAGTCGCAAAATGACAAAGTCATCTCAGACACGTATCAATTCTTCTCCTTAATATTTGTTTAACGTTTAAAGCTTCGGAGAATGTTTAAGATGTTTCTAAGGTCTACTACCTCTTTTGTGCGAATGAGAAGAGCTGGAAGTTTACCGGTAGCGGTGTGTAATTGCAGTAACATTCTCTCTAGCCTGTGTATCCTGCAGATCCGGCTCGTCTAAGCCTCTTAACCGGCGAGATTTTTCTCTCGAGTTTCCCCCGGGCTTTCCCCGGATTTCCCGCGGTATTCGTTATCGCGAGAACCTCGTCTTACCACTCCGGAATCACTCCCTCCACTTCGCTCCTCGCTCCTTTACGTTTTCAATCAGCTGGTAATGCGGACGTTCTTCCGCAACCTGTTTCCGAATTAATTCTTGCCAGGTTCCGGCTTTTACGAGGAAACCACCGAGCGTCTGTTCTTCGCTGCTCCTATTGTCTTTAATCAACCGACTGTTCGGCTATATAGGTCATCCTATACAGCATCGATTGACGCCATCATTTTCCAAGAAATCCTGTTTCAAAAGTTAAAATAGTTGAAATCCTATTTCAAAATCCTCGACGCAAGTAGAAAATACGTGAGTGGATAACTAATAGCATAGATAAAAATAAGTTTACGTCAATTCCGAGTTAGGCATTGATAGCGATGGGTGGTTAAAATTGATCCAATCAACTCAAATAGTAAGGCATTTCGCTAGTCAAGGCAAACTATGGTGTTGCAAAATTGTTGGGACTTAAAAAATGATCTCATCGTTGAAATTACTTATTGCTCCGGTTAAATATCAGGCGACAATTATTCACATTGGAATGTAATGTTCTTGTTGAAAGCGTATTAAGCCTCCGATATCCGATGGAATTCCATTTCCCTACCCTCTGAAAAAGTAATCTCGAACTTGTTGCGCTATAATTAAAGCCATAAAGTTCAGAGACCAGCAGCTTTAAATAGCTTCCACTTATTATTCAACCGGCTAATTTTGGAGGTACAATCCAACGCTCAATTAAGTACTGTTCAAACATTTAATTCTGTTCTGCATCTAGTTAAATATGACATTCTGTGAAGAGCATATTTGTACACGAATGCATCGATAGGGCGAAGGTTTCCGTGACGCGGCAATCAATTTCATATATTATTAATTACACGGAAATACATATACTCGTAAAGTGCGGAGATAGATGGTAACTGCACAGAAAAGAATAATCGAGCGGATTCCGCATTCGAGGGTTCGCAATATCCTCGAATTTGAGAGCGAATATTCCTCGGTAGTTTCGCAAACAAGTGGACACGGAGGACACAAATGAAATCATTTCGAACAGGTATCGATTGAAATATTTTTCTTTACAATATTTCTATCAGGATGACCTCGTCGATCAATCGGTAAATCGTCGTCACGAAACTTGAATCAATATTTGAATCAATAAAAACTTCAATCGATAAATAACTTCATAAATGTTTGATATGAAAAAATATTTGATTGCTCTTAAAAATATTTGATTCTACGAAGCAGACTATACAGGATTCTATTAAAATTTATATTGAATCTGTAATATATTTATAAAAAGCCTGTTAATTAAATTACATAATAACACGCGTCAAATTCTAATAATATATACACATTTGCATATCGCGTCCCCAGAACCAATACACTTCTCACCAGTAAATTTGTATTGTAAAAATAATATTTTCGTTCTTACCCTAACCCTCCCCTCCCCAAAATTCAGCTTCATCCGAGCCTCGTCTAAATAACTTTTAAGCAAGCATGAGTCGGAACACTCACCCCCAAATTGGCTGCTTCACACACCCTCGACAAATTCTTCCGCAATTACGTTCGCCCGTGGAGTTCAGGCTTGATCAACAACCCTCGGCCCTTACGGCGATCCAGCAGCAGTGATCCGCGTCCCAATAAAGATCGAATCACTCCGGGTAACGATTAGCAGCGTTGCTGAGGGGTAAGTTCGTTCGCGGGGTAAATCAAACTCTCGTCAGAATCCGCGTGCTACCCCTTCCAGCCTCTTCGGCCCCTTTCCACCCCCTTTTCACCCCGTTCGCCCCGTGAAACCGTAGAACGGGAGTGAGTCTGGCATCCCCACTCTCGGGCAGCTACCGGACCTCGCCACCCGCCCCTGTGGCACGCCGCTTCTGTCTCTCCTGGCACGAGCGGAACCAGTCGCAGTTCGAACCACCTAGCAGCCCGACCGAGGAGACCCGAGGATCCACACCTGGCGACACCCTGCCGACACCTTGCGCGAGTCGACGGAGATCGTGCCGGAGAACCCTTGGCCATGAGCTCGGCCCCGGAAGCATGCAGGTGGGTCGCTCGATCCGCGTCCGATCTTCCTTACCGTGGACCAGCGGGGCGGTTTCCACGACTTTCCACCCGCCATACCCCGACCAGAAATTTTCACCGTCGCCTTTCACCGGCCACCCCCCTCGGTGCTACCAGTGTTGTTCTTCGACGTCTCGTGTGTGACTTGTGGGATCCGGCTGAGCAATTTTTATAGGGCTCCAGTGGAACGATTTGTTTTCGGGGTTGCTTCGGATGGGGGTTGCGAGCTATCGGGGGTTGTGTTGTTTGGAGAGGCTTGTGCAGGGATTGCAGAGATTTCGACGAGCTTGTTGCTCGGCCAGCTGTCTCCCGTGATCTTCGAGTTTGGGGAAATGGTGTCCTTAAGGATTTACGGAATCTAGGTTCGATGGGGCTTGGCGGAGTTTGAGCCTTGATAGAGTCGACTAGACGTAGAGGTAGCTTCCTTTTTGTGGATTCACGTTGTGTTTGATTGACGCAATGTTTGTTGGATGAAGTTTGAAACGGATTATTCGATTAGAAGACTTGGTTGGTTTGACGAAGTTTGAACAATCTTGCGTCTTCAATCGTGTGAACCAGCCAGTTTTATTTTCACTCAAATGTTTGCACTCGAATTGTGTCCCTATGTTTGGTTTTGATCCGGTTTACTCCGGTTTGAACTGCCTCTTTGGTAGGTGGAGATTTTAGCTTCCTGTTCGTCGAGTCTTCCTCGTTTTTGACGACGGGGTTGGTCTTCAAGGTTGCGGCCTTCTAGATGTTGTTCTAAGGACAGGTTTGACAAAGCTTGACAAAGTCCGGCTCGGATTGAAGATCAGACAGAATTCTTAATAAGACGTGTGCCCTTGTTTGATCTCGGTCGCTTTATTTGCACGAGTGTCCACTTGTAATTTTAATTTGCTTCTACTGGAGGCTCTTCGGGGGCGTCTCCTCTTCTCCCACAGTTTGAATGCATTGTTAATTCGTCTTTGAAGTGGACCGAAACCTTTTCGAGGATATGATTCCGAAAGCCTCGTTGTCGGAGCGTAGAAATTAGATTTCGTTACTTCTGGAGCAGCCTTTGACGCTCGCGACGTAGGATCATTGTTGTTGGTCGCATGGGAGGCTCTGGCAATTTGCTGACTAATGTCGTGTACGATGAGAATTGGAAAACCCTTTGATATCGCCTAGTTTTGTCTTCCCCTCTCGTTCGTGAAATAATTTCAAGTATGAAAACCACAGATATTTTCACTGAAAATGAGGGCAGATAATTCGGTGTACGATTTCCTGCTTTAAAATCTCGAATATTCTGTTAAACAATGGACTTATCGCCAAGCGAGGTTAAAGCTAAAGGACCTGTTGACTATCGCTCATAAGTCGACCGATATCATAACTCAATATTTATTTAACTAAATCGATCGAATGATCCAGCAACTATTTCTATTCATATCTGATAGAAAATTACGCATAGAGGTAAACAAAACAGTTTTTTAATCTAGCTTGACAAGATTAGAACGATTCAATTTATGATAGCGTATGGTCAATAACTGTAATATGCAACACCATAGAATTATTTTTAAAGGAAAATACTACCATCGTTTGGTATTTAATCTTCATTCGTACTGCGCGTCGTGTTTCAATTAAAAAGTAATATGTCACGAGTACTTTTAATACCACGCTCGGGTCTAAAAAAAGACTCGACACGTTGTCCTTTTTCCCCGAGACCATCCCCTTGACATTACTATAGCTCCGCCTCTCCTATAGTCTGGCTTCGGTAACCGGAAGGACCCAGTCTTCCGGTAGCGGTAGCTTCCTACGAAACAATTTATCATTTTCTTTTCGTCGTTCAACCCTTATCAACCAGATCATCCGGTTTGATTCTTGATTCCGCCGCGATAGCGCGAACCAGAGGGTGAACTTCAAACATATTCCGTCCCCTTATTTATTCCGGGGTTATTCGAGAGGAGCCGGATCACTGAAAAGCAGTCGCCAAGGGAGGGAACACCCTCGATGAGAGCTATCTTCGATCGTTTTCTCGGTTTCCAGCGAACCGTAGAGGGTTCTCGTTCCTCGTACCGGATTGAAAGCAGGGTGGTTACTATCCAGTGAGACTTTTACTTTTTCTTTTCGCTCTCGACGACCTATAACGAACGTCAGCCGCGTTCCTTTTGAAATTCCGTGGCACGAAACCGGCAGAACCGCTGATAATTTTAATTAATTTCCACGGAGATCCTGGCGGCGTGACACTTGAAGCGTTATCAGCGACGAGCTAATTTCATTCTTTAACGTAACCCTCGAGCTCGTCGATGCGATTTCTTCTCGAATTTTTTGAAGCGCGAGAGATAAGTTTTTATTCCAGATACTCCGAAGAGTTTCGCACGTTTTCATGTAATTTAATTGGATATTATTTAATTCGCAATCAGCAGCACTGTCTTTCAACTTATATCAAACAATTTGCGGAAATGACACCTTGCACAAAGATCTGCATTATTTGCAATTTCTCAATACAATCTACAGAAAATTTTTTGTTTTCCATAAAGCACATCTTTTTATTAATAGACACCATTTTAATTCAGAATTTATTTTTAAATTATTGGACGTTCGAAGTTTTTTTAATTTCATCTTTGGTCCAATCATTTAGAAGTAAATTATAGTTTAGAAATAAATAATTGTATCGAAGATACAAGTTAGAAAATTTTCGAGCAGTCTAAAAATAAATTCCAGATTATCATAAATTTCACCAGGAAACTGTTTGATCTCCACCAGCAAATTAATTATGGTATATGTGCGATACTGTTATATTCCAAATTGCGAACCTGGTTTAAATGTCAATTAGTGAGACGCGAGCGGAAGAAGATAATTAAATGCGAATGGATTATTGATTCGTAAAGATAATTAAATATTTATAGTTCGTCGTTATTCGGTTTACGTCATTATAAATCCAATAGCATTTCCGGGAGGGGGTGAAATAATCCTGAAAAATTTGATCACTTGAAAAAATTGACGATGGCTAAAATTTAACGATTCGTTAAAAACGCTGAAGAGTTGAAAATTTCATCGAATAGTGAGGCGTCACGAGGCTAGTCGTTAACATAAAATGTTTAAACATTCGCGAGACTGTCAAAGAGAGTTGACAACTCACCCTCCAGCACGCGTCGCGCAAAGGGAGAGCAGAAACCTCTTTTTGTTCACCGGAATCGCGAGAGCCTGGCGATTCTGTGTGCAAAAACTTTGCAACTCGAGCCGCTTTGAATTCGCCACCCCCGATTCATCCTCTCCAACCTCCGATTTCAATTAATCCGAGCTCGGACAGTCCCGAAATTTTTTCACCGGCCCCTTGATCGACTTTCCGTGTTTCGCGAGTGTCGACACCCTTGACCCACCCCCAAGTGTCCTCCTGAAAAATTTAGTCAATTTCCTTTCCCGGTACTAAAGGTAGAATTTCATACGAATTTTCTTGCAAATAATTACATCAGCCGCCGATTATTTCCCTTCCAGCAATGATGGGCAATTAAAACCGTCAATTCACGAACCAAAATAATTTATCACTATTACTTTGTTCGCGCGATTACATCGCACTTTCAATGTTGCACTTGTTACAATGAAAATTACTCGAAGCTCTAATTCTCACCCCTAATATTGATTCTATTCATCGCAATCCACTTATCCTTGTCATAAACGTTGAATAATATAGCGTTGAAGAAATTAAGTAACATCTATGTAGTCTTACTGTTACTTTCATAAACTAACAGAAAACTGTTGCTTTTAGTGCTCCGTAAATCGGCTGTTAATCGGGAGCGTTAAATCCGATCAATCGAAGTAAGAATTTAAATCGCAGAAAAGCGTCCGATTTCCCATCTGAGGATGATTAAAGTCTTAAGGGAAGGATCTGGTTGAAGAGGCCGAGAATTGCGTCGGATGTATCCGTTAATTGACAGTTAAAAATTAATCGAACGCCACTTGCGGTTCTCGGCTTCTTCTGTTTACACGCGTCGCGAAGCGCCGCGGCTCGAAGGAAACCAACCCCCTTTTTCTTTCCCTTCATCGACCGTGCCGTGTCAAGGCCGTCACTGCCAAGAATCTTTCAGTCACGGTCACGAACACATCGTTCCCTCTGTCTCTCCGTTTCGAGTTCCGACACGCTTTGCAAATCATTAAGCCGAGCCGGCCCGTTTATGGGCTCGTCCGTTTTCCGCCCACGCGCCACCGATCCCCATCGTAACCATCCCACCGCCCTTTCTACTGACCTCATGAAATTTTTAATGGATTATGCGAGCCACTGCTGGCTCAACTGCGGAGACCCTGTTTGCCCGGGAACGCTGAGGATAACGCGGACTTAATGGATACCGCCTACCGTGAATTTTCGCGGCTGGTTTCGGCCACTTTACAACGACAGAGCGCGCAACAATCTATTTTAGGCCGATTTCTGAATCGCAAACGTAAGCCGAGGAGATATTTTTATGGGCTAGATTCCAAATATTTATTGGTCAGATGTTTTTAATTACCGTGCGTCGTGATTTCGTTCCACGCACTTCTGTGGGAACTTTGGGGAGTGGTTTTTGTGCACTTGGTAATTGCAGAGCTTGTGAGTTTGTGAAAATGAGCTTTCTTATAATTTTACTCATATTTTATATATTAAATTCAATTTTTAAATAATAAGTAGACGAATCTTTAATTAACTTTAATAAATAATTTCAATAAGTTCGAATTAATAGATCAACATTCTCAGTTTCTTTCAATTTTCCAAATATTTTATGTTTCACATATCCATTTCCGACATAAATGCATAAAATCCGCAGTCCAGTGATAAATGTATAGTGCTATCTTATCAAATGTGTACAATTTCACTTTAATTGGTGTTCTTATAATGCCGAAAAGATATTAAACGTGATTAACAACTTTTAACCAGTATGCACTACTGTTTTATTAAAGGAAACTAAATTTACTGGGAGCAGTGCACGAAGCAGTGCATAAACTGCAGGCGATGACTGCACCGAGCGGCTAACAAGCTGTTGATACACTTAGACTTCAATTTCTGTTAACAAAGTTCACCGGCTCGGGAAACAAACGATGAAAAATGAAGATCGTTGAGAACTTTTCACTCTCCGGACGCCAAAGTTTCCCGGTAAATTTATAATTTATCGAGTCTGCGATAACGGGGCGCCGAAGATAACATTTACCCTCGTTTTATGCCTGGCGGGCTTTCTGATATTTCCCGGAGGCGCACTGGTCGGGATTAATCAATCAGGGTCGTTTTAATTCCGTAAAAATGTCGCCGGCTGCCCGATTAATTCGTTGCCGGTGGATTTTAATCCGATGACGCGTCGTTCTGCCATTTCCACGGGGCCATGTTCTAATAAACTTGCCGACGAGATTGTTCTGTTTAAAATTCAACAGAAACGTCGGTCATTTTTAATGAGTATTCTGGATTATTCCGGCTCAAAAACCATGCCAATTCGAGAGTCGATTAATTTTCAATTGGTGATGCAAATCAAACCTAATCGCTGTCTACTGATGGTTAAATTGAAATGTCCAAAGTCGATTAATTTTTAACCGGCGCGTCATAATCAACAAAATTAATTTTGATTTAAAGTTAATACTAGCAATTTTGTAGGTTGCGGTGTCGAATGATCGATTTCCGATCGAATTGCGCGAATAATTCCTAGGTGCTACAGTCGCCGCGGAATGTATGTTGACACGTCTTAAAAATGCATATTTTCTATTTCAAACCAATAATTTAAGAATTAATCGAAAATATATATGCGGTATGTTATTTAATATAATACAAACTAGTATATGTAGCACCAAAGAGAACATAAAGTTTATAATAATGACAGAAAAAATTAAGTAACTTTTTTATCGATTGCGGAAAGTATGTTGACAGCATTGAAAGTTCGTAATTGAGTGTATACTTAACAATAAAACAAATGATTAATATGAAGTTTGATATCCTTTGTTTCTTATGACCTCTTCAAGTCTTCTAGGCATACTTTCAAACAATTTATTTATAACATTTTCATCAATACTATTCCAAGCAGTCAGTAATGCTCGTTTAAAAACTGATTTATTATTCCGAGATTTCTCACTTACATTTCGATCTAAATGATCCCACAGATGTTTAATTAAATTCAAATCGGGACTTGAGCAGGCCATGGTAACAATGGAAAAAGCTAGAGGGCTGGAAACTAGTAGGTTGCAGGATATAATGGAAAAATGTAATTATGCTCCGCTCGACGAACCCCGGTGTTTTTAGGCTAAATTTACACGAGCGACGTGTCGCGGCTCACGAGCCGTCAGTTATCTCACTCGAATTGTTTGCAAACGATGAGTTTGCCCGCCACGTTTGTTCCGTATGCTCGGCCGTGTATGGCTAACTATCGATAACGGAAAAATTATTGTAGCAGGCAATTCTCGCCGGGAATCATTGTCGGGGGAGTCGCGAGATCGATGCGCAGATCGTTGCCGAATAAATGCATGTTATCGTCAATAGCAACGTTCGCGCGTCGTTGCTCGTGATTAGTGCAATATCGTCTGGCTAACCTCAAGTTATCAATCAAACTTAATAATAAAAGTGTGCCATAACATGCATAAACTACAGAGGTCAGCTTTATTTATAAATTTGCAAAGTGTATTATAAAGTGCGGCAACTTCGCCTGGAGTACTTCGTACATTTTTAACTTGTGCAAATTGAACGTGCAAAATTTATTTATAAATCTTCCAAGATTCCACGGCGATCCGAAGTAAATTCCCTGGACACATTAAGATCAGAAGTCAATTTTCGGAGAGTGCACGCTCCATAATTGAATGCTAATTAAGACGACGTGTAAAATTATTCGAAATGTGTTCTTGGAACGTAAACGGTAATTCGACGTAAATTTTCGTGGCGTGCGAAACGACGCGAAATAAATTCGCTGAGTATGCGAAATTATACAAAGTAAATTTCCACTGCACGAAGTCGAAACTCAAAATAAATTCGTCGTATACTCAAAGTGAGTTCGCTGTATACTCGAAGTGATTTCCCGCGGCATAAAATGAGTCAAAGTAAATTTCCACTCCGTAAATCGACTCGCAGCAAATGTCCCTAGTGCGTAAACGACGGAAGCAAGCTTCCAAACTGAATTTAAGTTGCTGTTGACTCAGGCAGAGGCCACGGAAGTTTATAATTGCTCGAACGACAGTGTTCCTTGCGACTTCCGCGCCGAAACGGGGTATCCGAGAAATTCAAGCGGCAGGATTATGCAAATTCTCCGCTTGTGTGTTAGCGGTTGGCGTCTTTGTCCGGCGATGTTTTTCACAGAAAAGTTTGGACCCGGGCCAAAATTCTTGTTTCGCTGTGTCGCTTTGTTCGCCGCAGTTTCCACCCCCGGAAAAAGCCGCACAACGGTAGCGCGACCGGTTTGTTCCGAAGAAATCGTGTTCTCCTTTCTCCAGTCTCCTCGGCTCCCTGGCATTTCAACGCGAACGTCTCGAATGTCGGCTAAAAAAAATATCAGACCACTCAATTTATTCTTCGCACTAATTCTCGACCGTCTGAGCTCTTGCGATCTCGAGAGAACCGTCATTATGACGCCAGGAACAAAAATAGACGATTCGAAACGGGAAAACAAGGATATTTTTAAGAATATATCGTTTCGTAAAATCTTTCTGAGTTTTAAGTAGCGAACAGTGTATTCTGTTTGATTATAACGAATTTCACGAATTGTACTTTAATAACTTAGTTAAAGTGAACATGTAGACAATGCAAACCGTGAAAACAAGATTATTTCTAACAATGTAAGTAAAATATTTTCGAGTTTCTAGTAACGAGAAATCGGCTCCCATTCGTTGAAAACGCAGTCACTAATCCGTAATGAATTTTATCAACAGTTTTTTAATAATCTAGGTGGAGAGAACAAAAGAATTTGCTGAAATGGGAGACGTCGGTCGAAACAATCACAAGAAAAAAATAGTACATCGCGATACTTCCGATTTGTTCGGCATCGATTCACCTCGCGAAACAACCTAGACACTCTAATTCCTCTTGTTTTCTCCTGTTCGGGGATAGCAAAACTTTTCGCGAGCTCGCAGCGTTCATAAAAGAAATGCTACCGCTCCTTTAACCCTGATTGCGAATCACGGTCGAGCGGCGCATCACTATTTTATGTTAGTTGGGGAGAGGGAGCGGAGAAGTTTTGCCGATCGTGAGTCATCCTCCCCTATTATACAGAACGAGCCTTCTGAAGAATAACAATGAAAGTTGAGTAACCGTTGTGAATATCGAGAAACGATAAATATCAATCTTCCTCCATGTTGCAGTTAGTCGACTACTATCTTGCGGGCAATTTTGTTTCGATCCCGACGATTCATTTGTTTATTGTTATACTGGTCTATTGATTTTCGTTTAAGTTTAATCCTTTTAATAAAACGTTCATTCAAAGTGAGCAATTATAGCACAGCGCGTGCTCGCGTATTCAGCGGAATGGTAATACAATATAAAGTAACTAACGTAACGAACAAACGTTAATGTTAATCAACAAACTCGGACGAAACTGAAAAATCCGACCATTCGACCGCGGCATCGCCAAAGACCCGGAATCGAAACAAACGTTCCATGCGACTCATGCTCACTCGACCACGCATCGTTGACCTCCAACAATTTTTACAGTACCACGGATTTTTATTGTTCCGCGAATTATTATATTTTTCGTTCGTTAGCTGTTCTGATCGTATGCTCTTTCACAATTTTAATAGAACCGTTTAAGCACACGTTCGACCATTATCTTTGAAAAAGTGTGTTGGGTTGTTCGGAAAGTAATTTCGTTTATCAAGGGGAGGTATCGAATCAAGTGTGTTCCGATATTAGATCAGGGTCATCGATTTTCATCAGAGTCGTCGGTTTTAAATAATCTTTCTATTTTTACGATTATTCTATTTACTTATTGATCTATTTATTTTACAGATATTCTAGTAGACCCCTCTTTACAATTTTCCAGCCACTTCTGCAGTTTCTGTTGTCACCTATTGTTTCAAACACTTCTCAATATCACATAGTTAATTCATAAAGTTCATAATTAATTAATTATGTAACATCATTCAAAAGTCCTTCGCTAATTTGCCAAGTGTTCGAACGTTTTCCTCGCTTATCTATCAACTTCACCCTCTCGGAACGCATCGCGCGACCAAAAAGCGGCGACCCGTTCGACGCGAAGGGAGTTTGATAGACCAAAACAGGTTCTTGGTATCGGTTCTTCCTGGATTATTTCGAGAGATCGGATGCTCATTAAGGTCTGTTTACGCGGAGGCGATGAAGGTCATCGGGCGGCAACAATTCTCGGCGGTTCTTTGTAACGCGATGACGTCGGACAGACGCACGAGGGGATGTGCAACAGTTCACCGACAATATTTATCACGGCGCGATAATAAAAGTGCAAGGTTCACTCATTCTTGACGTGTACGGGCTCTCCTCCGGCTTTTGCAGCACGTGCCGCACACCTCTTTTGAACCTGTTCTTCCATTAAGGACGCCGCTGCGTCGCATCGAGCGGAATCACCTGACAAATCTCTGATAAATAGTCCGCCACAACCTTATCGTAGACCTCCTCTTCATTGTGCAACGAGGAGCTGAAGCTATTGCACACGAGCTTGGATAATTATTTATTGCGAACGCGCTCCACGCTGTGAACAACAACAATAACTTTTCAGACCTCTGCACAGTTTTTAATTCTCGTGAATTGTTCCTAAGATTCTTGGAATGTTTGTGCCAGTTTCCATATAATAGACTATAATTAGACTGCAAAATTTTTCGGAGCGTGAAAATCGTCTTCATTATTTGCAAGATGCAAAAACTACGTAGACGTTCCCCTCTTTATTTAATTGGCATTTTTAATTCTTTAACTGTTTTTACTGTTTTGTGTCTGATCTACTCATTTTTATCATGAACGCATAAAATCCGCAGTCTAGATATAATAGTAATTTTTCGTACGATCGTGCCAGCTTTAATTCGTCCGAATTACTATGGCAATAATTAGACTGTGGATTTTTATGCGAAATCAAAATTATCTTCATTGATTGCAACAAGGATGAGCCAAACAGAAATTTCTTTCTTACTTTAATAATTTCAGTGAGCGCAAATAATATATACAATAGCTGACCCTAGATTCTTTAAAATATTTCCATTGTTTCAAATGTTACCTATCCATTTCTGTCTCAAGTGCACGAAATCCGCAGTCTAATAATAATTCTCCAGTTCCCCGTGCACATGTTCACTCTACCAAACCGTCCGATAAAAATCGGTATGATTTTACCGAGGCCGGGAATAAAATAAAATGTTGTCACATTGTCCCAGGAACAAATGATCACGGACGCGCACCTCGTACGAGCGTTTCAAATATTCATCGGCTGCTAAAAGTAGATTGCAGACTGGAATTATTAAAGCGCGTTTGAATTAAAACGCTGTAACGAGCGGAGTCCTTGCATTATATCGAGATAAAAGAAATTGCTCCGATGCATTATACAATGATCTTTTCCTGATGACTCGCGTAGGACGCCTCAAAGGAATCGAACTAATCGAATAATTCATTATTCGATCAAGGCCGGAAATTTCCGAGGAATCGCGGTCCCGGATCGAGCAGCAGTTTTTCTGGAAAAAGGACAGAGTCGTCTGGATCTTAGGAAGATCGTTGATCGAGATCACTGTGGATTGTTATTCTGTGGCAGCGATAAGGCTGTAACGAAATCTTTGTTCCTATGTCGTTTCATGAAATTTCCTTCGGAGACTCGATCAATTTTTGACGAGGCACGCTCTCGCAGAATCGACGAACCGCGATCCAATCGTTGCCGCAATCTCCGATGGCTATTTATATTCTCCTCGTGACTTTTTTTCTGCTCGTACATTTTCTATGAGCACAGGGTTCCATACATCTGTGCATAATAGACGAACCGGTAAAATACACGTTTCGGTTTCAGCGCGATCAATTATTCCGCGTTCGTCGCGTACCGATTTACTTTTGCTTTGTCTCGCCGCGGTAAATGGAACCATTAAATTACTCTCGCCGGCGATGCTATTTATTCGCTATTGTACGCTTTCCGATTCACCACGAACGAGATTACGTTCGTTGTCAATTTCTCGTTCGTTCGATTTCAGCGACGTCAATCAATTCAACCTTTAGCATTCGGAAGATTTTCTTTCTTATCCAAGTACAACCCGGAGTAAATTTTTTCCAATATTGTGACTATGCTACCGTGAACATTTTATAGGAATTAATAAATAAAAAATTTCGTGTTTTTATTTACGTACATATTTTACATTATTAACTTAGAAGATAATAATTTAGCGTTGCCGAATCAGCGACATCGTTTGCAACTTATTGCAATTACCGCAAGAGGGAGGACATTTCCATCCAACTTATATATTTCACAATTAACTTAGACAGTTTTTAGTTTGCACAAAGATCCATGGTTTAGTCGGTAATATCGTGATCGAGATCGAACAATGGAGTGGCTTCCGAACAAAAGAATAAACTTGCGATCGACCGATTGAAGCCGTCAATGAATAATCCGTTCGCGATCGATGTGTTGGCAAACGGCAGCATGAATCAGTAAACGATCGAAACATGGTCCGTTTTCCCGAAGACGCGGATCGAACGATCCGCAATTGTTCGAGCGAACGACACGTAAACTGACGCGACGCTGAGTCGATAAGCCGATTCCAGTTTCCAGGCCTGCGGATACCGAGCTTCCGTCCCGGTTCCATTCGAGACTTCGATAGCCGCTTAAACGTGCCGCACCGATTAAAGACAACGTTTCCGGCTGTTCTTCTCCCACGAATAATCGCTTCAATTACTCGGAACAAGTTGAAATCCGAATCGTCGCTGGTCCGCGGGTGAATCCGACCCGGCGACAGGCCTCGGGTGACGCGTACGCGACGCGTTCACTGGCTCTGCGAGTGACAACGCCGACGGGAAACGGCATTATTAGGAACACGGCTCTGTCGTATTCAGACGCCTCGCTCGGGACATACTGCGGCTCGGATGCGGGGTCTAACAAAGCTTTTCTTAAATTGTGTGTCGCTTCGCACAGAAATGAAGGAACGTGCAGAGTACGCGGTGCTCCTTGCCACTCTAAAACGACACAGTTTACCTCGTGCAATTTTGTAGAATTTCATATGTCGTTGAACATAGTCTTCCTCTTCAACAAATTTCTTCAACATTAACCTCTTCGTCCAACTCCTCGTCCAGCTCGCAATTACAGCCCTGCTTTCAAGTTGAAGAAGTTTTCACTTAAACTATGGTAAGGATATTGGTGGAATATTGGGAACATACAAGTTGGCATATAGAATACTTGATGAAGAAGGAAGAAAATTTTGCAAGTTTTTGCATTATCTTTAACAACATTAGAACACGCTCGAAAGACGCGTTTACAGACCTCGAGACGTCGTGAACGCACTCTTTTTGTTTAATACACTTTGAAGTTAATTTTCAAGGTAGTAATGCTGAAAATTTGTTATGTAAATGTGGTATGTCGTTTTGAATCAGCCACTGAGAAAGCTGGGCCGGCCGTGCCTCGGTACAGGTGAGCAGAGCAACGTCACGGCGGCGGAAGTTTGCACGGAGACGCGTACCGGACTTCCTCTTCTGCAAGTATGGCCGAGCGATTCGCCGAGGGGCGAGGCCGATGGCCAGGCACAGGCATTCGTGTTCCCCGATGTCCAAGAGAACGTCAACGACAGCGGGATCGAGTCCATACAGGTACCAATCACTGGAACCGATTCCGTAGGTACCAACAAAACGATCTTTGTTAAGCTTCAATGCCGATTAATCGTTGCAAAACCGCTGCACTGCTGATTTTCGCGCACTCCGACATCTCCGGACCTGCGAAACTCGACAATGGTACTCAACAATCGATCACATTGCAGATGTATTCTTTTTTCAATCACTTTAATCATCTATCATGTGAGTTATTTGTCAGTATTGTTCATCTGTATTGTTCACTAATATTGCACATTTATATTGTGCACCAATATTATTCTTACGATATTATTCATTAATGTTATTCACCAATATTATTCTTCCTATATTATTCATTAATATTATTCACCAATATTATTCACTTATATTATTTATCAATATTATTCACCAATATTATTTATCGATATTATTCACTTATGTTATTTATCAATATTATTCACCAATATTATTTATCGATATTATTCACCAATATTATTCTTCCTATATTATTCAGCGACATTATTTACCAATATTATTCACCTGTAGTACTCACCAGTATTATTCATCAATATTATTTATCAATATTATTTACCAGTATCATTCACCAATATTATTCATCAACATTGTTTATCGATATTATTCGCTAGTATCATTCATCAGTATTATTCATCAATAGTATTCATCAGTATTATCCATCAATACTATTCATCAATATTATTCGTCAGTATTATTCATCAATATTACTTAGCAATATATTCCCCAATCATTCGATTTTTGTCGCTGTGAGCTCAATTACCTTGCTACCGCACTTTAAGTTGCCAAGGTTGATGTTGAGGTGTAGTATTTTTCTGTCGCCAGCTCTTAACTGATGCAGCATGAAAAAGGCTACTATCGACAAGATAAAAATTTGATACCGGGAAAGCATATTTGACCGGACATTTAAAAATATTTTCTAAATCGAATGTTCTTTCATCGATGGTATAAATAAATGGAGTAAATTCTGAGCGATCTTGAGACATGTGGAAAATGCTCTAGAGCCCAACATTTCAGTGCAAGATGTTCTAACACAAAGATTGAAAATAGCTACCTCGGAAAATTATTTTTGGTAATCCAGTCGAGAGTTAGAATGATCTTTATTCGTTCAAGAAGGCGTACGAGGCGAAGCTCTTTTATATAAACATGCAAGGTGGCTGATTCAGAAAATTAATTTTTGTAATTCAATTAGAATTAGAACGGTCCTTGTTCATGTAAGAAATTGTACGAGGTCTCGCAGTTAACTGCGAAACCCTGATAAAGTAATATAAGAATTATATAAAATCCGAGACGCTTCAGAATGTTCGTTGCAGTAATTCAATTAACAATTGGAGCGATCCTCGTTATTTTAAGAAATTGCACGACCTCCTGCCTTTAACTGTAAGGCTGTTTTACGGGAAAATCGAAGACACTTAAAAAATGAATTTCAGTGAGCCGCATTAGTCGATGGTTGGCTACGAATTACTCCGTCTTGTGGAGTTTCGAGGAACGGAGTATGTTTCATTTTTCTCGAGGATCGAAGACAGCGTTTCGATGGAGGATTTCAACAATTGTTGCAGGCATCGCCGTCGCCGTGCGGCGTAGCAAGCACCAGCCCCGCGGCGACGCCCCAGCAATCCCGCCGCGCCAGTCTGCTGCATCCGGACCATGCTCGACTGCAGTTGCATCATTTGCATCACAATCACCACAATTCCGGGTCTAAGAGTCCGCCGACACCGGACCGAGCGTCCGTCGACGAGGAACCACCCCCGCTTCCGCCGAGTCCCTCGAGTTCAACCACCAGCAGCCTTCGCTCGATGCCCAGCTCTGCAATTACGTCGATGCACTCACAGGACAGGAGACGCAGCAGCAGGTCATTGTTACTTCAATCTTACGCAAATTATACAGTGTCGAGAAACCCTGAAAACGACCGTTACGCATTATCGTTTCACGTAACATTTTACCGCTATTCGAATTTATTTGTTGAATTATTTCTTTATTTACTCGGATTTTCGTTAGAGATTTTTATAACTATACTTTTCATAACCATTTTCACAACTATACAATCTACTGTGTTGATGACGACTCTCAGCTTTATTCATTAATTTTTCACGCAGAATTATTGGTTATTTATTTAATTGAATCGCCGAAAATTGGCTAACTAGGTGTCGATATAAACAGACTGATCAAATAAATAGTACACTGGTTAATAAATGCAATAATTTAGGATACAACGAAATGGCAGCTACTTCCAGCGTTAATGATCATGCAATTTGCAATCTTTGTCTCTTTCATTACCTTCATCATTCTTTCCATCATTCTTTCGATGACACTTTATCACGATCCATCGCACTCGATCGCACATTATTCAAGTAACGACATCCTTCGCTACTCTGGCGATTAAGTAAAACTAAACAGCATTGAATAAAACAGTAAACAACTGTTTAGGAGAGAACAAGCGTGATAAACTGCAACACGGTTTAAGCAGTAAATCAGTCCTCCGATTCGATCTTTGTTCCGCGATGCTCGTGCAGATACTTTCAAAAAGAAAATACGGCCGGCGATCTTAATGCGCCGAGTCTCGCGATGTCGCGCCCCACGTGGCAGCTCCTCTAATCCACCCCTAATCTATCCACACGAGCTCCAATATATACATGTGTACAGGATCTACAGCGATGGAACAATATTTACACGACTTCGTTCTCGTTCAGTTACCCGATCCTCATCTTAATTAAACGATCGATACCGGAGCTACACCTCGGTATAGTTCGCGGTCGCGCCCTTGGCATTGATCGTGCCGTATCCGCCGTTATCACACGATCGAAAATTATATCCTTCGGCTAATTACGGTCCTCAAGGCTCCTTTTATTTCGAGGAAGTCTGGAACTCCGGTCGAGAAACTAAAGTTACCTGTAGAGGGTACAGAAAATAATTAGACTGCGAATGTCATGCACTTATGACAAACGTTATTGTATTATTGGCAATTCATTTGTGTTATTAACACGTTCGTTAACAGTGTGACACGTGTGACGATCTTGTATTTCACGTAAAGAACGTCAAATGAACTTCGTGAATTAATTATTTAAAATTGCAACACGATTGTAGTACACTTGAAGATCTTAGTATTAGAATTACTTATTTGATTTTATTCTAAAAATTTTTTGTTTGTTTGCTTTGGTTTTTTACGTTCTTCTGGCTTCTTGAATTCTTCGTACTTTTCTTTTCCTCCAGTTTCCTTCTTTTTGCTTCTAATCTGTTTTTTTCATTTCTCAGCTTTTACCTGTTTCACACTCTCTGATAGTAATTTTATTTGCATTGCATTTTTTCCCACTGATTTCTTTTCTTATTTTCTCTTTTAATTTGTTTTTGACACATTGACATGTTTAAATGAAGAAATACATTTCGATCTATCCTCGGTTTCCTATAGTCAACGTAGAGACATTTCATGTTGCACAAAGATCCGCAGTCTGATCGTAAGAACGGCCGTTGGAGGCGCATCCACGCTTCGGGCGAAGTCTAAACAATGATCCCAAGGAAGATCCGTTCCATCATCGGTTCTCCAGGTCGGTGCATGAGTGAAAGTGGCGGGCGTCTGATGACTCCCGATCCGTGAAGCATTACGTCACGGGGAAAGTGGAGCTAGAAATAATTCCTCGGGCACACCGGCTGATGTATTCTGACGTCGATGTTGGCTCGTGTCAAGGCGCGACCCTGGCACCATGCAAATACGGCGACGAGCAGCCACCCCGAGCACGTGGCGAGAAGCACACCGCTCCCTTTTATTGTACCCGGCGGTGATATTAATCGCAGCCCCGCTGCCCGAATAATTCACGGCCGAGTGTTCCCCAGCCTGTCACAAAGACAGAAATTAGAAATCGTTCCGCGGTTCTGGTCCTCTCCATCGGCCGTTCTTTTCATTCCTTTTTCCTCCTGCCAACGTTGCCCGGGAACTTTCAAGGGTGGAACCTTCACCTACACACCGAATCGATCCGACGGAGCACTCGGTTTCAGTTTCATTCGAGAGCCTTTTCACTGGCCACGAGTGTCTGCCTAATGGCAGGAAGTTCGAGGACGAGCTGGGGTACCGGCCTCTGTTTTCTACGTCCCTGACAGGAAATGTTCCTTACTGCTACGGACTGCAGACAAATCCTGGAGACAATATCTGGGTCCTGCGTGGGATGTCCTCTTGTCCTCTGAAATTGTGTATCATCTTCTTGCGTGCTTACAAATGTCTGACATTGTCTCCCACATGTTACGTTCCTGAGAAGAAATATTATTCCCAGCTGTAGATTTTATGCGACCAGAAATTCGTTCGAATAAGATTTTCTTCGAATAAAGAATTGCGCGTATAATCTACTGGACTAAATATATAACATATAACGTACAGTGTTTACTTCGTTGCTCGAATATATTATTCGACTAAAAAGACTTTATTCGGATAACTGTTTTAGACAAATATTTCTTCGAAACAATTGGAACAATGCCCAACTCCACGAATCCCGAGAGCCTGAGGATTTTCCTAGTATCGACGAAGTACTAATCCGGTCTCGATCAACAGGTACAGCATGTTCGACCTGGACTTGGAGTACGCCCTTCTGAGGGCGGCGGCACGCGGCTCCGTGGGCCCATACTCGCTCTCGGAGTCCCTGCACAAGCTGACCTTCACCCAGAGTCTGGCGTTTCCGGCCCTGGCCCGCGGTCTCGCCTCGAAGCAGAGCATCCCGACCAGGAGGCCCCAGCAGCACACTGAAAGCGGACTGAACGCGTTCGCGAAAGTAGTGACCGCGTTGGTTCTCGTTCTAGTCAGTGTGCTGGTCTTCGGTGTGGTGTACAAGTTCGTGAGAACGTGAGGCTGGCTGCTGGTGCCCGATCGACAGTCTGCCGCGTCGCAGGAGTTCGATCGCTCAGGCGCCGGCGATCCTCTCGACGATTGACTCGGTCGAGCTTCTGGTTTACTTCGATGATCGGCGTTTGACGTAGCGCTGGACACCCGGGAGAATGTTGATTTTGGCTGTTCGAGCTGGTTTGGAGAAGTTTGAGGTGGTCTCAAACGGTTTGAAAAGGTTGGGAGTCATTTGATTACGTTCGAAGCTGTTTGGAAACGCTCCAGATTGTCTAGGAAGGTAACGATCTTGTGGAATTCTGGTTTCTCTCTGGAGAAACTGGCAGACCAGTGTTCGTAGATGGTTTGAGAATGTTTCCAAACAGACTGGAGGTGTTTGACGAGTAGATGCCGAGAGAGCGAATG
Source organism: Augochlorella aurata (assembly GCA_028455555.1). Taxonomy (NCBI): domain Eukaryota; kingdom Metazoa; phylum Arthropoda; class Insecta; order Hymenoptera; family Halictidae; genus Augochlorella; species Augochlorella aurata. Next base: position 8,136,711 of record CM052157.1, on the reverse strand, counting down.
TCTGCAGACGAAATTGTAGTAGTAAGAGATCTTACGATCGACGATTCGGGTCGCTATACCAACTTCTCGAGTTGTCTCGCGGCATTTGTAGATGTTTGAGGGGGTTTGCAGAGAAGTCAATGTATAGTGTATTTTGAAGGGAAGTTGAAAAATCGAGGGGAGCTCCGAGTTTCGAAGGCGTTTGAGTAAGTTTGAGGGAAAGAAGGTATTTGAATGATAACTGAGACTCAACCTCGTCAGAAAGAGGAGCAACCGGTCCCAGGTAGTTCGGATTCGTTTGAGAATTTGACGGAACCTCGGAATTAGTCGAAAAGTAGAACGCAACGAACGAGCTTGACCGGAAACAATAAAAACCGCGGGATTTAAATTTTGATACGGTGCTGACTAACCAAGAATCTATCGTAGCGGCGTCGACGAGCGTTTTTACTGCGAGAATGAGAAGAGAACTGCGTCGGCGGCTGACGAGAGAATTCGTCGTTAACGATTTCACGCGAACAATTTCAAGTAATCGACTAGAATTCCCGCATTGACTCGCTTGCTTGAGTAATCCACGTGTCGGCAGGTGTAACCCGCGACTCTCCAAGTGCTTTACACGATCCTCCGATCCTCCGCGCGATGACAATCGCGTCCGACGTTTCAGGCCGCCGTTTTTACGCGGGCGCGTCGACGGAAATCGCCGCTAATTCCGAGGAGTCGAGTCGCTTTGGCAATTAACGGCCCCGGGTCGACGAAATTTTTCCCATTTTCCGAACGATTTGGCAGCTATCGAGTTATCGTTGACGAGACTCGAAGCCCGCGGAATGTATCCTAGACTTCTCTTTCGTTAGATCCGCTTCGTTTCGATGCACACTGCGGCTCGGAAATGTTTCGTCGTCGACGAATGATTTCGAACGGAGTACGAAAGAATTTTACGAAAAGAATTTCGCACTTTCTGCGTCTCGTTAGTGGAGGATGCAGCTATATTGGCAGCGCATGGCAATCGACAATCATGAAACGGGAAACTGCAGCTCTTTTCCGAATCGAATCTTCAAATAAACGGTGCCGAAAACGGAGAAACATTTTCGGACAACAGTGTTCGGATTTTGGCATCGATCAATCATGAACGAAAGAAATTAGTTTCTATCTGAACACACAAGTTTGAAATTATCAATTTCCTTAACAGATTTCTAAACGGCATTTTGAACGAGATTCGAGAGGATTTTTCTCAAGCGTACTGTTGATACTTTGCACAAGATAATCGTGAACTATATATACATACACGTATGTGCTATATATTGTAATCGTGTAGAGCTTGTTCCACGAAATGCGAACATGAAAGTAATAATTCGATCTGCTGTCAACGAATCGAAAACTGAAACGGAAGTCAGCGATTCCTCTAGATAGGTTGCAGCGTGAAAATTATACTCGCGTCTTCTGGAACAGCCTCTACCCGACGAACGCTGCGCGAACACGTCTCTTCGACGTTGTCGAGGAACCAACTTTCCGAAGGGAATTCGAACGAAATTCGATCACGGCGGCGAGCGATTACGCTCTTGATCATGGTCCTCTTTTAATGTGCAACATTGGAGGAACCGACAAGCAGCGAGTGCGACAGGATTCTTTTTTACCTCGAAAATCAAATCCACGGTCTTGACGATTTGTAAATCCGAAGGGAGGTCTCCCAGAATCGCGAATATTTTTGCAGGAAGCGTTGTGAAATTTCTATTCGAAGATCAGATCGCGATTCGATCATCGTTCTCGCTCACGTAGATCTACAATTAAGACGCTTGCGTAAAGTAAGCCGATCTCTCTCCGTTCTCCTCCTCCCCCTCGATCGATTCTATTTTTTGGCGATCGCACGGCTAACGGAAAATCGATCCCGATTTTTCTCCGACCGATCCGGTTCTTCCGACTGCAAGTTTTTGGAAATTACAGAACGAAGTTCTCGATCCGCGATCGGTAAATCCAGCTTGTCCGACCATAACGATTCTCGTTCTACTTAAACCAAAATTGTATACTCGACACGATCTGCAAACATTCAAATTCCTTACGCGATTTCGTACGAAAGTAAGTTTCATATTTCAGCCTACGTTTTACTAAAGTATTTCGATTAAAACAGCGGTCCTTCGAAACTTCGATCCTTCCAGCGGAGGACCAACCGATTCTCGATTGCAAATTTAACGGACCACATAGCGTGGTCCTAAATCTCATGTATGAATCTTGTTACCTAAGAGAAAATAAACGTTCGTTTATAGCAAACGTCTACTCGCTGTATGATTAGGTTAAAATCATAATGGCGTTCCATTTTCGCCATTTTTGCCACTTGTGTCTTGTAAATCAATCTGTACGTGCCGAAATGTTGAAAAGGCATGCGAAACAAATTATAAAGTCATTATGGGTTAACTGAACTCTGAATTAACTAAACTCTAAATTAACTTAACTGTAAATTAACTTAACTCTAAATTGTCTTAATAATGAATTTGGTTAATAAACAATGTACATGCCAGTAAACAATATGAACTTACGAAAATGTGACTTACGCCACTATGATTCGTATCATGTGTTACTACCCTCGAAAATTGTCCTCACCCTCAGTTAATTATCCTCTGGATTTATACAATAATCAACGTCATAGCTGCTTGATCTATAATATAAGACTCACCTAACCTCTTGCACTACGATTTCTTTCATAGTCGTATTGATCGGTACCTCTCCGTCCTTAATAATTTCCCCGTCACGAGACAATTTTGATTTGTTGCATACCTCAATTTACTTCCATTCGTAGACTTTGTTAGCAGAAAACTCAAATTCTGTTTCAATTTATTAAATTGCGTATAAAATCGTCGTCACGAGTCTGATTCGCTGTTACAGTATGAGAGGCCTTGTAATAACTACAAGAAGGAATTCATTTCAATTCACAATTTTTATAATAGCATGTGCCTGAATAAAGAAATATGTTGAACAATTTCTCATGTAAGCAGCTTTATGGCTTCATTAATTACGGAATAAAAAATGTGAAACCGGTCATCTGACCGGCGGTGGTAGGTTCGGTGTTAATGGTGATTCGTCTTTGTACCCTGTCAAGGAAAAAAATCGCAGGGTGACCGATGAAATTCTCTGTTGAAAAAAAAGGAAGTCGACGAAGGGTGAATAAACAGTCGTGGCGATTTACATCGGCAAAGGAGCCATTTATTATACAGTCGCGTGATTCCACTCGCTCCCCCACGAGTTCCCGGCGTGCCCCCCGTCGCCCCCCAACCCCGCCGCCGCAGTGTCAACACAGTCCAGCCAGAAGAAGTATACTTTGAAAGTTTACAACAAGTGTTCCCTCTTCGTAGTTCTCACATCTAAGATACTATGATATCTACAATGATATAATTCTCCTTACACGGCTATACACAGACTCGGCCGGGTCGTGGCTCCCCCTTGTTCTACCCAACCCCCTGTCAACCCGCAGTTCTGCCCACCCCTGAACCCCGCGATGACGTCAGAAGACCGCCATATTTTTTATTCTCTCAATTCCAGCCCGTTTTACTCGACCCGCGCGCCTCTCATCTCTTTAATTCTATTCGATACACATGCAGGACGCTTCGCAACGCGCGAACGTCGATGCAAAACAGATCTCACTTACAAATCATTTGCAAAATGAGAAACAAAATTCCTAAAAATTCGCGCACTGCAGGAGAGCCCGATTTCTCCGAATTGCAGCCATTTTTCTCTTTCGATGCACAGCAATTGAGGCTTTATTGTTTTTAAATAAATCTTAACGTCTCGTGTAGTTGACGGCGAGGCGAAATCATTTATAAAAATTGTTTCGCGCTTTAGAAAAATTGTTACGTTGTAACACCGACGCACGGTTGCTCGCGCGAATGATTTTCGTTGATAATTGTTGAAATGCAGATGATTAACTGTTTACAATAATTACTTTCGTTGCTTTCGAGTCAGAAACGATCATTTCGAATTATTTTCGCGATCAACTAAGGCAGGAACGAAATGGCCGCAGCTCTTAGAACAGGTTATGCTCGTGCGAAGCGCTCTCGATGCCAAAAAATGAACATTGCGATAACAATCGAGGATGTATTGTAGCGAGAATCATTTTTCTGAAGTCCGCCCACGCGTTCCGAAGCGACCGGCATGTATGTATATATATATACACGAAGTTCCTTTTATTGCTACTTTACAAGATCTGGTCTGACGCCATAGTCCCGACGCCCCCACCCCCATTGTTATTCTTCTCTTTTCTCGTCCCTTCGTATTTTCTTCTATTCTTCCGTGTGTCGAGCGCCGGACGTCGACCGGAAACGCGCGACCCACGGGAGAAAATTCGAACGGAGCGTCCAGCCGCCATTTTGCACGCTCTCGGTCGTCCGAGACCTCTCGAAGGAAACAATTCACGCTTCGGTAACATTTCTTAAACTGAGTCTAACAAACCGATCCTGAATTCCGTCGATTTTGGGCGACAGAGCGTCCCTTCAACGTTTTCGCTAAAATCATTTATTAAATTATTTGTTGTTGAATTATTCTTCGATATTAGAAGTTTTCGAGGCCTCGAAAGTCTTTCTCGATCGGTCTCAAACATTTTCGAGAAAATCCGAAAAAGCCTCCAATACCTCAGGATGTTTTACAATTTTGAGAGTCTCGAGAAATCTTGATTTTGATTCAGCTATGCTGCATATAATCACGACACGAGGCGTCGAATTCGGCAGGGAGTTTAATATTATTTTATTTCAAATTAGCCTGAACCAATGAAATGATATTTATTCTAAACGTCTGAAGCCGCGATACTAACAGCGACGCAACCTGTGACTCAAAATCGATAGAAAAAAGGGAGGAAAAGCAATGAAATTCGAATTTTCCTTCGAAGAGGTCTGGACTCGTCTCCCAGAATCGCGTTCCCCGGATCTGCCCGTTTTTCGTCGCGCTTAGGCCGTGCTTTCTCGTTTCTAAATTACACCATGCACACACACTCTCTCCCCGTCTCTCTGTCTCGCATTCCACGATCCTCCCTCGATCCTCCGAATCTTGATCCTTGATCCTCCGGTCACGAAACCGCGAACGCAATCGCCCCGAAGAAACACGTTGCGAGTCGAACGGGAACAAAAGTGTGACGTGGAATTCAAGCGAGCCGTCTCTCGTTTTACAAAACAGAGGAGTAATTAGAAGGTCGCTAATTCGATAGTAGTTTGTACTTAACGGTTCTTTTGTATGATAGGGCCTGCGGGGACTAGATCCCTTCGGCCTTGAAGTTGAATAGTCCTAATGGTAGTCGCCGACGAAACGATTCGTTCGGTCGTCCTGCTGTGTGCGTTGCGGACGTTGCGCGCCCGTGTGTGTTGCTTTGTTTCTTTGTTTCTCGTGTGTGCTCGAGTCATTGTTCTTCTTTTGGTCTAACGATCGACTCAAAACTGTAGAAAAATAAATTATCGGCGAGCGTGGCTCTTGAACATGATTCGATGAGCTTTGCCGGATGACTCGACCCCGCGACGCCGTCGAACGATTCTCCAAAATCTCGGAACCAGTCGAGGAGATACGTTATGGCAGTCTAGTCGCTTGAAAAACTGAAGGATTCCCGGTGAACTATGCGTTTCAGAAGTACTGCAAAAGTTCGGTCTTTTTATGCACTCGGGCTTTTTATTTACGCTTGCATTAGTATTCTTTGAACTGACGCGATCCTCATTTCGTTAGAGACAGGATTGTTCGAGTATTCGGATTTTCGAAGGTGCGCTACAAAAATCCACGGCATAGTGATCGAACGAAAATTCAAGCACTGTTCGACCTACTGAGAATTTAGTGCGCAGATTTAATGTTATTTCTTAATAGAAGAAATTTCTCTCTCGTTGATTCGAAGTTTCTATAACCGATTCGGCGTGCTTGCTCTGTATCATTTAACTGAAACGATGACATTCTCTGCTGCTTCTCTATTTCTAAAGTACTTAATACTCCGATGCAGACTCCGGAAATCGTTCGACGACGCGGCGTTGGTTTCTCGATGAGATTCTAAGTTCGACAATTAAATTTTAATAAATTCCTAAGACACCCTTAATAGAACACCGTTCTCGGGAATGTTCAGTGAAATTAAAACTACAGAGACTCCTCCAGCATCCTCCAGCATCGCTGTCAAATATCCATGCACTTATCTCGACAGTGCAAGATCGTTAAACGAATGACAGTCGAAACGAACCTCGCGGTGCTTGTATTTATTATCCCATTCTCTGAACACACACCTCGATCTACAGAGCGATCCATCTCGATCCGTTGATCGATATTTATAATAACACAAAATGTTCACTAGATCCCGTCGAACCAAATCAAATCAGAATCCAATCTACAAACGATTCCTCGTTATTTTTAAGATACAGATCAACAATGGACCACCCTGTATTTACATTTGAAATCTCGCAGCTTTCGTCACGCGTTTCCATCAGTCAGACTTTAAAAAACAAATTCGAAATATTAATACGGAGCCTTGTCCATAGTGTTTCGATGTCTCCCCCGGTACCGTCGCGTTTCGCCACGGAATGCTGGATCCACGATGCAGCACGACGATCCTTACTTTCATAGTACCTACGATACACCGATCTGTGATTCACGTTACAACAACCGTGACCCGAGATTCGATTATTACGATAATTACACCGTGAAACCCCGGCTAATATAATAAATACACGCGCGATCGCGCTGGATCCCGCGATCGCTACTCTACCGTCCATTTTCCTGATAACTCCGTGTCTCGAAAATCGATCGGAATCATCGAGGAAATCATCTGGGAGTTCGTTTGTTGGCTACATATTTTCTCAGACGACGAAATTTCTTATTAATTAACAAGAAAATTGAGTGAAGGAATTATTGGTGTTAGCAACGAGACTGTAAAATGTATAATAAAGAATTATTGCATCGAGGACAAATGTACCAAGAATCATAATGAAGCTGGGATTGTATTGATAAGAAAACGATCAAGAATTCGAATCAAGTAATAGTTGTTGACACGATGACTGCCGCGTCGACCGACAGAATTCTTTTATCAAACTTGAAAATCAATTTCGCGACAATCTATTCGGTACGTGGAACTTTGTTAGAATCTACGGGATGCAACAGTATTGCAAAATCTTGTCTATTCTGCTGTCAGATTGTTAAACAAGTTGTTTTGGTTGCGTGTGTCTTTTGGGGACACTGGAGTGACCTCAAAAATGCCATGAAATAAAAGTATTTTATTCGATTAAATTCAAACTGCAAAGCAAACTTATGAGGCGTCAATTACTTCGTTATCATTCATACCTCTTGCAAATTTTAATAAAATGAAGAGATTATGATGTTGATCAGCGTCAGAATTCATTTTCAGAAATTAAATTTTAAACAATTCTGTCACCCGCATATGGCTGACGCGGCAGTGAGTGTTAACAGAGTTTAATTAAATCTGTGTTTTATGAAGGAAGAAAAAGTGTTCGATGAATTGCGAAAAACTCCAGGCCAAGACTAATCGATGAGAAGAAAAAAAGTAAGGAGGATGAGGGCCATGCGTTGCTAAGGTAAAAGTGGGAGATTTCCCCATTCGGTTGGCTAAGCGTTAACAAGAAAATGATAGATCGATCGAATCGAGCAAAAAACGAAGACCGACGATTCACCACTCGTCTTCTCGGTGAACAGATCGAATTTACGGACTCGATCGCCACTTACCGAATATCCTTGACCGTGTGTCGGGACTATACTTCGCGTCTCAGAAGAATGAACGATGGAGCAGCGAGGACGGACCCGCGAGAAATTCGAGCGATTCGATCGCCAAGAAACGGCGAGATCGTTGGAGAGAAAATGAAATTCCGAAAATCTGTGTCCACCGGAACGGAGTCCGCTCGGCCGTCTCGGAAGAGTCCGGCCAATAATGCGCGTGTGTTAGTCGAGTATTAATTATGGTACAGCCACACACAGCCCCGTGTTCTGTGCTCCTTGATTGAGATCGTAGGAAAGCGTACACAGTCGACGGCACCGATGATCGAGGAAAAAGTCACCGAGAGAAATTACGATTCTCCGCGAGCCACGTTAGGAAATAAGCCCTACCACTAGCTGACCGCTCTCGATCAACCCTCTTAATCACCCGCGAGCTTCCGCGGCGCCTCGATCTTCCTGGAAAATCCCGCGCGATCCACGATCGCACTGATCGCCGATTTATCGGACGCCGCGCCGCGTAGCCGCCGGTATTAAAAGGGTTAATGTCGAGCGTGCTCGTCGGATCTAGAAAAATAGAGTGACGATCAGCGGCCTACCACAACGATTACGACCTAGACACCTTTTTAATCTTTATCGATCCTAGAGAATCGCCCGCGATCGATATCCCGTGGGCCCGCGAGATCCAACCTCTTACAAGAAACATTTTCTTACGACTTGCGAAGAACAGTTTACGTTCTTATTATTATTAGTAGAACACGTGATTTGATCCTTAATTGTTTTAGTGGATTTCGATCCTTAATTTAGTGGATTTCGATCCTTACGGTGCTTGCTTAGAATGTTCTCGCGAAATAATGCGCGGAGAGCCGCCCTGTAACCTCGTTTCTATGTAGGTGTGTCGTACGTCGCGTACGTTCTAGATTTCATTAAACTTCTTCGTTTTCTTCGACCTCTGTATGTTACATTGGGCTTAGGCCCGTTCTTTCATTAAATTAATAAATAAATAATTGAATAAATAAATAAGTAAATAAATAAATAAATAAATAGTTGACAGAGGTTTTCTTAACGATGATGCGACTAGACAAAATGATCTACCAGCTACTGCTAATGAATCGTGCAGTCCTGTTGTAATTATTAATGTCATTGATTCTTTTACACAGTTGAAATTTTTGTAGCTCTTTGGACGTCTTCGTGAAACAGTTAACAAAAGCTTCCGGGATTAACAAAGTTACGGTAGCAAGATCGGAAACCGTGCGATCCTCCTCAAAATCCAGTTAAAATAACCGCTTCGTTACGATCGCGACGCTGATCGCAAGTACCGCGCGATTTCTTTCGATTTAGGGCGCAAACTGGACAGTGTATTTTTCAAATCCACAGGCTCAATAACCCTAAAATTTATTGTTCGGAACCTTCGAGCAGTTCCTAACGAGAAAATCGTCGAGCGTTCGGTCTGCGCAGCGAAGGTGCTTGAAAGCCAGCACGGATCGATTAAAAACTCGCGAGCCCAGGTGCGATGATCCGGAAAGACAGCCTCGACGATCCATCGATCACGGTTCTCCGCGGCCGTTCTCGTGGAAATCGACAGCGTCTCGCTGCTTCCTGTTCGTGTCGCGCGATTCGCGCCGCCGTCGGTCATGCTCTCGTCCCGTTCTATGTAAAATAGGACACTTTTAAAGACCTAATCCTAGTTAAGACAACGCGCGACGCCCGGGTCGCCGATAAAATTAGTAAATTAGTTGAATTAGTTCGAAGAACGTTTTCCCCGTCGATCGCTCCCGGCAGCCCCTTGGATCCGGGAGCTCTCCCGTCAGATCGATCCCTAAGCCTACTTAATCCTCAATTTGTACCCTGTACTTCGTGTCCGTTGGATACGGTTCGCTCGATCTCGTTTCCTCCGACGTTCAACAACGAACAGCGGCCATGATTCTCCCCGACGCGTCGCTCGTTCTCCCCCGTCGGAACTGCCATAATCGCGTCCCGGAAGCGTGCCGAACAATTCTCGCAGCCGGAAAAAAGGAACTGTATTGAACCTCGAATCGAATTTGATCGATCGTCCATGGAAATCGCGTCTGGCACCCGGATCTAGATCATCCTGTTCCAGCCGCGTCTAGATCGCCGTCGATCCCCTCTACGTTCAATGAATCCTCTATCCCCCGTGTTCTCGACATTTCTTTCGCCCCGGTGCTTTTCAAATCCGATCGAATCTTCGATCCAAAGCTTCCCTGGATCCCTCAGCCTGTCCCTGACTCCGTTGTTTTCCGATCTTCGTCGACCTTCCTCCTGATCGCTGATTCGAGTCCGGTGATCTTGTGCGTGCCATTCTCCCTTCGCTGGGCTCGCCTGGAACGGCGAGGACCTTTCGTCGCGACGCCGGTGTTCCTTCGATGAACGAGGAAGAGATTTCTTGCGTTGACGTGTTCGTTTTGTTAGAGCCTTCGAGTAGTAGCCTACTGGTAGATGATCGGGTGCGTAGGTTCCACGGGTAAGTCGCTGTCCAGATTCAAGGACACGCCGTCCTTCGACACCAGGTAGTGCGTCAGCAGCTGGCCCTTGCCCTTTACGAACACCAGGCCGCGTTGCTCGAACCCGAAGCCGAACGGCTCCAGGATCCTCCTGGTCTCGTCTGTCACCTGTCGCATAAACCGATCAATCGTTATTTCCTCGATGTTAAGACAAAGGAGAACAATATAGGGCGGTATCGGGTACCCGAATTCACTGGTCGAGTCGGGACCCGAAAGTTCGTAAAGTTCGGGTAACCGAAAGTACTTTCGGATCCAGGAAGTTCGCAAAATTCGGGTGCTCGAGATGTTGGGAAAAATAAATTTCCCGAATCGACCCGAAAGTTTTCGGGTATCCGATACACCCCTAAAATAACGCGACACTTTCGACTCTTCAGCATTGTGCAAAGTTAGTACGAGCAGGGCTTTGATACGGGAGAAAATAACCGTTTGCCCTATGACGTTCAATCGGACTCTTCGCGAAGAGTCACTTTAAAAGTTCCTTTTAATAGGCAGAAATATTGTTCCAGTAATTTTATAATTTGTTCAAGGGTGTGCACCAAGAATATACATCGTTATTTTAGTAATTGCATGATTATTCATTCTATAGAAAATTTTCTCTTTCCGCGACCTTGACGAAAATCGGATATGTCCTACTCGGTAGCAATAATGGAAAACTATTTTAGCGATTGCATAATTTTTGACTGATCGATTAAAGCGTTTCATATGGGAATATCGTTATCGATTAGGCGATGGTTGCGCAAGATTGTTGTTGTCGTCGCCTGTTACCTGGATGCAGCCGACCTTCCCAGTGCTCTCCATCCTGGAGGCGACGTTCACCGTATTTCCCCAAATGTCATAATGAGGCTTCCTGGCGCCGATCACCCCGGCGGTCACCGGGCCGTGATTGATGCCCATCTTCAGGACAAAGTGATTGAAGCTCTGTTCGTTGATGCTGGACAAAGCCTTCTTCAGCTCCAGAGCGAACTCCACCAAAGTGGACAGGTGACCCCATCTAGGCGTTTCCTCGGTGTCCTCGGTGTCCATTATGCCGGATGCTGCCATGTACGTCGAGCCGATCGTTTTTATCTTGATGATGCTCTTGAACTTGTTCTGGTCGAGAATCTAGAGCAATTGGGGCGGACGTTAACTCGAGATCGACCCCCGGGGCACGTTCGGCATTATGTACGCGACCTCCGGGATCAGAATTGCAACGATTGAAAAATTGCAAAATTGCAGTTGGACTGCAACGATTGAACTACTGTTCCTGTGGTTTCGATTGACTAAGAAGGATTTACGGTTTAAGGGTAATTAAAGGGGTCGAAGGGCAAATTTTAGGTCAACACTAGAATTACCAAACCAATTACAATTCACGATACCATAAAAATGTTTTTATCAGAAATTTTGATATGGAACTCTTTGTTCCAGTACGTATTATAATAAAAATAGAAGCAAGTTTAAATAAATTCAATCTTGTCATTGTTATAAAACAATATACATTAGTCAGTTTAGGACTCGGTAGTTCTAGTGTTAATGAAGACCACAAGATCAACTTTTATGATACATTAAAAATTATTCCTCACATCACCGTATGGAAACAAAATTGCTCTTGGATTAGAATGTGAAGGTGTGGCTATAATACCCTAACAGCGAGAAATGATTGCAAAATTAAGGTTAGTGGATGGGGAAAGGGCCGGAGAGTAAATGTTAGTTCAACCCCTTGCACTATAACAACGAGTCCAGCTCGTGATAAAGATTTCATACATGATTTACCAAATACGAACATTCTTTATTTCTCATAAATAAAAGCAAAGGTTTGGTTACCCTGTTATGGGAGTCTAGGAATGAAAGCAATCGAAAACTGTATCCTATTATGAGGGAATTTATTACTCTTCTTGGGGTGACCAAACTTTTTATAGCTTGTTTCGCAGAGTGATAAAACGTCAAATTGACGTACGCTACCAGTTGAAGGTCGAACAAGTGCTAATAATCGAAACCTAAACGCGACCCTTGCATATTACTTTATAAGAATGACAAGATTAAATATTGAAATATAAGCTTGAAATATATGCTTGAATAAAGATATATTAAACATATACAATATCAGGAATTATAACAAAAAAAATTAGAAAGCAGTCATTTTGACTGATCTGGTAGTGTTAATGAAGACCACGAGGAGCAAACACTATAGCATGTTAAAAATAATGGAAACAGTTGAAGCGGTACTATCTGAAGGGGTAGTATCTAACAAGTACAAATGATTGACGGATTCTAATTAGCCAAAGTGCGAAGAAGGGTATATGCGCTCACCGCGTCGAAGTCGGAGATGACCTCGTTGAGGAACCTGAGGCACTCGAGGCCCTGGTTGTTGATGCTCTCCTCGCTGTAGAAGTCTGCGAAGTTCGGCATGCTGGCGAACAGCACGCCCACTTCCGAGTAGCTCTGGCTGTATAGGTCGTCGTGGTGTCTCGCCCTGCTGAGGAAATAGGCGGCCACATGGGGCGGAAGTATGTTGTATATCAGGGTGCCATTTCTACGCTTCATGTCCGCCACCCTTTCCCGCTGCTCGACCACCTCGCGACCACGAAGGTACAGCATCCTCCGTGCCTTCTCCGCCTGCAACGATCGATCGAGTCATCTTCCAGTCATCGGAACCAACGTCGAGGAACCTCCACCCCCCTGTTAACCTTTCGACGTCCGATGTCCCTCGTGACCCACGCAACAAGGGTTTTTTTAGCCGCAAACTCCCCTTCGTGGATTCATGGCGGTCGCTATAAGACAGGAGTTCGCAGAAAGTAGCAATTCTCAAAAATAATCTTCGCGCGACAATTGCTTTCCCCCCCTCCCAATTTTTTCGTACGGAAAGTTTCGAGTTTCTTTTGATATCCTTCTTAGTTCAAGAATTACGAAGTATGCGCGAAAACTACCCTCATCGTATTTTCTGCTCACGACCTCGCAATTTGCAAAATAAATACACTTGCAGACATAATATTAACGATACTATTAATTTAACTGTGATGATATTATTTTGACCGAATGATAGTAATAATTAAACTGTAAACGACTGTCATTTTCATTCTTATTTTATTTTTGTATTTCTTATATTTCTTTTAAACGTCAAAAAATCCTTTTTTCATTTTTATTACTTTTTTTATTTGTTTCTCGCGATACAAACAATGTATTATATGCATCGCTATAATTTGATAGCATTCTATTTCTTAAAATATCAAATTTTATTGAAGTGTTAACGACACGTAAAATTCCGCAACATTTGTCGGTCAGTGTGTATAAAAAAGTAAATGTTTCAATGAACTTTGGATGGCGCATCTCCAAAACACACTGAATGAACGCTGATAAAAAATATCATTTTTGAATTAATATTAACCACCCTTCCTCCCATTTCACCCTGAAGAAGATCACCCTCTCAAAATTCTTTTCCCGCGGACATCCTGACATTCTCAAAGGCCACGAAAATCTGTTCAAACATTATTAGTTCATAGTTCGCGCATAAATATACGGGCTGACTTTTCCGAAAAGGGTGTATTTTCCCCCGAAGCGCGATCAAAGTTTCCCGGGCTGGTTCAACGAACAATTATGTGTAGTTACGGGGAACCCGGCAGGAGCCAGGGGTGATTTTTCCAAGGGGTTGTAGCGACGGCCTGTTCGATCCGCGGACGGGTTCCGGCGATTAGGTTCGATACAGCGGGAGGATTCCGCCTCGATTTAATTCGCGGAAGTGAAGCGAGCGAGTGTGCACTACCCTCTCGATGAATAAAATGTTGACGGACAGGGTTGAAGCGTTTCGGGGATGAAGAATGGACACTCGAGCTTCGGGACGAGCACGTCCTCGACTCTGATGAATTTGTCGGTCGGCTCCGTGGTACGGAGATCGATTATTCGTTTCTCTTCGCAATCCAGGGTGGATATTCCTCCGACAACCCCTCGCTATGCTTTTATTTCGTTCTTGGAACCTCGCACCGCGGTTTCCTAGCGTTTTAATTGGCAATTGATTCGTTATGATGAAATCGCTCCCAGCAACTCTAGCGACGACAGATATGCACCCATTGTTTACAACTTACAAATTGAAGAGTTTTCTCTTTTTTATTTGCAAAGGTTTAATGACTTCGGTCTTTTAAGTCTTCGCATTCCCCTTTTATTATTAATAATCGAACTAGATCGTAGAGGTAGATCGAAGAATTAAACGAATTAAGGACCCTTTGGAGATCGAGCTCCAAAATCCAGAAGCAATTTCTGCCAAATAATCACGACCCTTCAGGCATCGTTTACAACTTATAAGCTGAAGAACGAAATTGAGGACACCGACTTAGGAATCGAGAAATTTCAACCCTCCGGAAATCAAATTCCAAAACGCGGGAACCGCGCGTCGTTCCCATAATCAGACAATGGATTCGGTAGCTACGTTGATTTATCGGACGAGGTATGTTGGCAGAGGATAACTCGAACGATCTAATTACTCACATATCTCGCTACGATGACCAGAGCAGTGGCTATGATGAGCAGCGTCGTCGAGAGGCAACATTTCGAGGGGTAGGTCGTGGGGTCGAGGGGCGAGGATGCATGGTCCTCCCAGTCCAACCGCGGGCCGAGTAGCCAGATGTTGATGAAGCACTGGAAGCCTGCGATGCCATACATCAGAGTCGCCTTGCCGAGGTAGCAGATGTAGGTCGGCATCGAGATCGCTACCAGGGTGAGAACGCCGATGTAGGAGTAGTAGGATGGGTACGGGCACCTCGGCGATGGGGTCACAGATGCGTTCAGAACGGGGATTGGCTCCTGGATCACCACACAGTTGCTCTGCGAATGAATAGTTTATTAGGCTTTTAGTCTGTTTAGACGCTGACTCGGAAGTTTGGATTCATCGCAGAGGGTGGCTTCGACATCAGGTTTCATCTCGGAAGGTTGGCTCTGACTTTAGAAGGTAGGCGTGATCCTAAGAGCTGGCTTAGGAGATAAATTCACCCTTGGAACTTAATTGAAAAATTAATCCCAGGAATTGGTTTCAACGATAACCTCGAGGCTGGATCTGACGGTACAGTGGAACTTCAGTTATCCGAATTAATCTGGGACACGTGATCGTTCTAATTGTATTGGGTTGCTGCGAAAGTAATTTCGGTTTTCCAAATGCTTACGGAAGAATCGAAATTACTTTTGCAACAACCCAGCGATAATGTTATAATAATATACAATTGACATTAATAGCTTTCGACTTCAACCCCTGTAACCTAGTTCTAAACATCGATTCAGTTTACTTAGCTAGTTTATTAGCTAGTTTCAAAATCGAAGATTCGATCCAGAAATTGTATCATCAGGATTCAAGTAGGATGAGCTTTTCAATTCGATGAAAGCGATCTAATAGCAATGGAGGTTACAATCTGATGGCTCACCATGTCCAGCAGCAAGAACACCCCAAGAGAGAACGTCATCAGCAAGGCCAGGGCCGTTCTCAGCCACATGGCCTTGACAGCTCCGCCCAAACAGGTGGCACCTGCCAACACGACCCCGAAGAGCACGACCACCCCCAAGCCGCCCCACGTGAACGGTCCCCAGGGCTGAAACCTCCAAACCGGAGCGGCACAGATCATCGCCAACGGGCCGCCGATAAGGGACAAGGGTGAGAAGGCTTCTTCGGCGTGGTGGAACAGATACTCCACTTTCTCGTCCTTGAACCTCAGCGTCAACCAATGAGTGTGGCCCTTCAGGTCTGCTCCGCCTCCTATGAACCCAATTAGCTTCGTTAATTAGATGTATCAGCCGTAAAGAGGCTGGCAACCCGTTGACATTGGGCATGATCTGGCCCCAAGTGGTCTGACACTTCCTTCACCTGACACAGGTGTTCTTTATTGGCCGGTGGCTCGGGACGTTTCTATATCGAGCTGCACACGCTCAGTTCGCGCGGATTGTTCACTCGTTTTGATGTCACGGACATGTTTCCGATTCTGAATGAGTAGCGCAATAGTTTCTGTCGATGAAAGGTGACCTATCATTTCTCAAATATTTATCGCAATTGGCAACCGTATAAGATCATTTTGTACCTATCTATGGAGGCCACATAATTTTTTTTAATGAAAAGGATCTATCCTCTTTCAGGTAAAAAGTCTAACTGATACCATTAGGATATTTTTGCTATCTAGCTAACTATACGATGGCTGCTTCTTCCCCTATCATTTAGAAATTTTTACATTGGTCAATCTAGCTCAAGATAGCCGATTAAGAAATGTTTATGTTCGAAAGAGAATCTACATCCCCCCAGATAAATATTCTAACTTTGCTACCCACCAAATTATAAGGATTATTTCTCCTATCATTTAGAAATGTTTATACTGAAGACAATTTAGAAGATAGAGCAATTTCTCTGAGCGAAATAGGATCTCGGTTCTCCAGATAAATAGTCGAGTGTACCTTTGCTATCGAGCTCCTTGCGCAGCCTCTGCCTGAACTCCTCGGAGTCCTCCTTGTTGTTCCTGGAGTCCATCGTTTTCCTAGTGTCTTCCGCGTCCGTCAAGGACGCGAGGCTCTTGGTCACGGCAGGTTTGAACGGTTTCAATGCTCTAACGATGAAGTAGGTGACGATGCCCGCTTTCTGCAACGCCTCCTCCCTGTCCTCGCCGTGGGCTGGCTCGACCTCGAACTCCCCGTTCAGGAAGCTGAGCGTCGCGTTCGAGATGTGCACTCTCCTTCGAGTATTTATTCAGCCGGGTTATTTACAAGTCGGCCATCTTGTTTACCGGACCCCTCGCTCCAATCGCCGGTCGCCATTTTGCGAGGAGCGAGGGATTCGGATGGCGGTAAAATCCGGACGAATTCCTCGTTTACAGATAGTCGAATGAAATTAATTATTAGCGCGTGTTATCGATTAGTTGTTTATGCAGCCATAGAATTCCAATTAATTGTTTCTGCAACCTTGCTTTATTTAACCTTTTAGGCTATTTTTACTATTTTTTTCAAACTCGGCGGTACTGAAGAGTGATACATAGACCGCGAATTTTGTACATTTATAGAAAAATTTAATAGATGTACTTTGAAACGGTAGAAATATTAAAAGTTCTCTTAAATGTCAATGTATCATTATTAATCCATTACAATTATTAAAGAACGAAAGATCCTTTTATTAAGCTTCTATTTCATGCAATTAAAGCAGACAGTGTTTGCTCTGCACAAAAACCCAGATTCCAGCGGCAAATCATATTTTTATAAATCATCCATCCGGATTTCTATTTGTCCAACAAATTTGTTTAGCAAACATCGTGGTGCCGAATCATAAAATGAATGAACAAACGCGACATATTTTTCCTAAGCAGATACTCATTCAAATCGATGAATACTGTCGGTTTCCGAATTGATTGAAAGAGTTGGCGGCACGAGTAGCATCGCATTGTAGATTTCCTAACAGGTCGATGATAATTAAATAGCCAGAATGTTAAAGGGAGCAGGGCAGAAAGTCTGAGCAATTTCTCGGAGACCGATTCGCGGTGTTATGAGATAGTGCAAGTAGCCGGAGGAATTGTTTTAGCCGGGGCTTGAAGTGAATGGGACGGCGAGGTGGAAAAGTGGGGACGGGTTGATTCAGACACCTCGCCCTTTAACACGGCCCGCTAAAATAGACGAACGGCAGCGCATTAAAAAGTGCTCGCCGGGCGTTTCGCTAGGTAATTAATGTCAAAGATATACAGGCGGACGTGGCCCCGTTCATTGTGTGCTCGCGAGCATCAAGGACGCGTTTTATGCGCCGCAGCATCGAATTCGCATTAGTCCTATCGATACATCATCCCCTATCCGCCATTGCGCGCCTCGAAAATAAAGAAGTCGATAATCTTCTATGTCTTCACCGGCCATCGATTATTTTCCGATCACTGTCGCGTCAATTATTTTCCGAGAAGTTCCTCTCGATCGGCGATTAAAAACAGCGTCGATTCGCATTAAAAAAATTGTCCGCGCTCATTCGACCACTTCACTCATTTCCCGTCGATTTCGTTAAGTTTACCACTGCTCGCCAAAAAATACAAAAGCTTGTTTTCTTCCGGCGAGCAATTTTTCCAATAATTAATGTTTTCGCGGTACATCGTTGACGTCGACGATTAAAAAGCCGCAGCCCCTCGAAGAAGAGTAAAACGAGCGGACTATATTTTTGTTGGTTATTTTGTCCTTTATTATTCTGCTCGACAAGGCGAATTAATTGATAATTATTTGCTGGACGCGGCAAAGAAAGGGGAAACGAGTTCCGAGTCAAAGTCGAATGATTTCGCGACGGGGTTTTGCGATTTCGGGATCGCGGCATGCGAAGCGGAGATAGCGTAAGTCGGCCCGGGCCACCGTTTTTATTTGCCCGGTAATAATGGAAAGCTCCTCCCCTCCCCTGCCTCCCTCGCGTCGCCGGAGAGATTACCCTCTAGGACGGCGCGGAGTAAAAATATTGAATTCGAGCTTTAAATACACGCTTCCTACACCGTCCATTTAATAACGGCTTCTATCTGATAACTATAACAGCAGACGTATCCTCGATACGTGTAACTATGCTAAAATTAACCAGCCGCCTGTCGCCCGATTTACTATTTTCACACGGGTCGAACCGGTTTCCCGCGTTTATAGAACATTCGAACCTCGAGAACGAGCTGGCTCGGTCGCCATTCATTAAGGTAACCTGCTTCTTTCCTCGCTTACGAAACCCCTCCAACCAGCGAACTATTTTCTTCGCTCGTTTTTACTCGTCTTACATGTCTTATCATCGTTCATTGAGTTCTCAGCCTTTGACGACAACGAATTTTTAGTCGTTCTATTTCAAAGCTATTTTAATCGTGATTATCATAATTTAACCATTATCTGTGTGCGTTCTCAAAAGTGAATTCAATCTTTATACATCTCGCGTGGAATTAATTTTCGCGAACCTGTGTTTTACAATTGAAATTCCCTTGAAAGGTCGATTAGTTTTTATTAAAAATTATTTTGACAGGTTATGTGAGGGTATAATTAACAAAATTGACATTAACACTAGATTAACGGTGCAAAAAGAGGGGCTATTTTAGATTATTTCATGATTGCAACAAGAGTATATTTATTCAAAATTTTAACGATTTTAAATATATTTTTGGTCTTAATAATCGCGAACCTAGTGCATGAAACAGGAATTTTTATTACGAGGGATGAAAGTCGAATATTTGAAACTGCGCATTTTTCTAAATAAAATGTCCGGCGATTATTTGTTGTTGCCAACTCACCCCGCCATTCCACTGCTCTCCATTTTGTTCGCCAGTTCGACGTCCTTGCTGTAGACGTCGAATTGCCACTGTCTCTGACCAAGAACGCCAGCCAGCACTGCGCCGGTGTGAATGCCCACCCTCATGTCCACGGGGCTTTTCGTCGTTTGCTGGACATACTTGATGGCATCCACCATAGAAAGCCCCATGTACACGCAGAGTACAGCATGATCCGGCCTCTCAACCGGCGCTCCACTTATACAATAGTAACAGTCGCCCAGAATTTTAATTCGTAGCTGCTCGTACCTGGAAAACAGTTACCCTTACTTAAAAAGATCTGGCGAAATTTGCAATCGAATTAATGGACAGTCTAAATAGAAATTCCATTCCTTTTGGTATCTTCACTGTGGAAAACCTAGCTAAATTCATTCAACCCTCCGCTGTCAAACTGGGACAAAATGTGCCACGCTTTCCTTTCCCAGAAAAGTGATATTTGGAAGCAAGATATCGAGTTCTAATAAAGAAAACGACGTTCTAGAATGTTTAAATAATATTCTCATATTTTTAGGTCCCTAGTTTTTGAAAGATAATTGTTTGAAAACTGGGTTTGAGTGACCCAATATGACATATCTCCCTTCAAAAATTGAATAACATAAATTTCGAATGTTTTAATTTTCTGTCTGCAAATAATTTACTACATATTATAATAATCTGCTGTTCAGACGTTTTAAAATAATATCACTCATGAGTCACATTTGACCCTGCATCCGCGTACGCATAACGCGACGCCCACTGCCCGAGGGTAAAACACTCGATTCAAAATAGAAGCAAATTATCGAGCCCTACGAGGGTCCACTAGACTCACCTGAGTTCACTAAAACGAGGAAGTGCACTCGAAAAACGAAGAGCAGTGCCTAATTATAGCGTTAGCAAAACCGAATAGCTGTGTCATTCCGGATCGGCTAAATGTCAGCGGCTATATTTTCGGCTGTGCCGCGCTCGAGCAAATGTTCATAATTACTAAAAAAATCAAATTCGTCTCTCAAATTAGAGTCGCACGAACGTTGCATTATTAGAAAATCAGTCGAGGGAAAGGACGGTGGCCGAGCGAATCGGACAATTTTCCGGCGCGGTCCCCGATGATTCTCGTCCGGCTCCACTCGCTTGTTATATTTTATTTACCGATGCAAGGTAAATCTCGCGCGCTAAGGGCTCATACAAAATAGAACCGATGCTATAAATACGTAGACGTTTTAATTAGAAGCGGATAAAGGGCAAGGTTCAGCGCAAGTATGCGCCGTTTCGAAAAACCTTACCGCTCGTTCCCGCGTATTTATGCGCGTCTAACGTAATTATTTATAGAACGACCTCATATTCAGAGCGAGAATCCTCGGCGGGCGTCAAAGAGGATATATCAAAGAAATATTTCATTTAATAACCATCGGCGGGGCAGAGGCTCCGGCTCCGCTGCTTCGGCTTGCGCTCTCTCGGCGAGCTTTTTTCCAGTGGAATAAGGACAAGGCTGCCGTATCATTGACTACGCTACTGTGTGCCCGCCTCTGATTGAAATCATCGCCTGGAAACGGGACGGAGTGGCGACAATTTTATTACAGGCAAGGAAACAAAGACGGTCTAATCCGTTTCGCCTCGATTACTCCGGCTCTGCTTGCTGCTTTCCTTTCCTAACGTTCAATCAAACCTTCTGTCAACTGATCCAAATGAAAAGCCGGACTGCGAGAGAGTACAAAGAACGCCTTGCCATCGGACGCTTTTCATTCGCCATTTGCGCTTCTACAACGAATGACAAAGAGCTAATTATTTACCTCAGATTCAACGCTTCTGCACTCGCGACGGCTTTGCTGTCGTTCGCCGGGATCTTTATTTTAGTCGCGAATGCGACACCGGCGTTGTTTTCTCGTCTTATCCGTTCTATTTCGACCTCTCCGAATTAAAACCTCGTTCAACAGATTCGCTGCCAAGCCTTCGGTTCTTTTTAGAAAAATCGTACCAGAAGTTACCGTAAATGTTTGCCCAATATTTTAGTTTAAACGTGATTTATGTACAACGAACTAGTAAGATCTTTTACTTTTTAATTATTTGTATAATCTATATCAGTTTTTATATGAAAACATTTATAGTTTATATAAGCTTTGCACAATTTATATTAACTTTTTAAAGAGAACATTTATAATTTATATGAACTTTGCACAATTTATATAAATTTTTGTATGAGAACATTTAGGATTTAAATAAAATTTTTTATAAATCTTTATGAAAGAACATTTATAATTTAGATAAATCTTGCAAAATTTGTATGAATTGTTGTAACGGAACATTTATAATTTAATTAAATCGTGCACAATTTATAGAACACCTATGCAATTTCTATAAAACTTGTACAATTTCTACAAAATTTCTGTAGTTCGTGTAAAATTCTTATAGTTTTTATGAAGTTCATGAATCGTATAATCGTTGGGAACGATCTGCGACCGTGTTGGATGTAAAAGTGAGGCCAGCCGGTGAAACTTAGACATAAAAATCGTGGCCGAAAGCGGAGCACAGCGGGGATAGGATCGATCGATCGCCGACAGAGGCATCGGCGGATGAAGAATTGGCTCGTTTACAGTGCGCTCGACCGACTCGAATCGAATCGTCCGCGATCCTCCGGTTTATCGTCGCACAATGAGCATCCTCGGATCGCCGGCCGCGAAATTGACTTTATCGGGAGATTCCGGCGAAGTCCTTTCTCGGTCTCGTTACGCGAGCCCTTCACGGCCGTCTCCGGCAATCGATACGCCCGGGGACAAAGTGCTATCGTTGCACTCTTTCTCGTCCGAACAGACGAAACCCTAATTGCGCTGTAGAAACGGTCCTGGTTGCCAGAGTACTTGGGATGTTTCCTGGACATACTGATCCTCGCGTGTCTTTCGGAGAATCCGCAGGAAATTACACGATTTCTCTACCCTCCCAAGAACCGAGAGGATTCTTCTTCCATTGCACGTGACTCGGAATGAATTAGCTTCGATTTGGGACTATAGTCTGACTCTTACATATCCTTCGATGAACGTGGACGAAATTGCAACGGAGAAGACTGACATTTTACAAGGTCCTTAAAACAGTGAGAATATTTCACTGAAATTATTAAAGGAAGGAATGAACTTTCTAGTTGACTCGTGTATAGTATAATCAACGATAACTGCGGATTATATAAATTTATAGTATTGATATATTTATATAGATTATATAAATTTATAGTATTGATATATTTATATAGATTATATAAATTTATAGTATTGATATATTTATATAGATTATATATAGATTAAAATAGACACATTGAAATAATTGAAAAATGTATTAATATCGAAGCTATTGTAATCGATGAAAGCAATTTTCATTTCGCATAAAAAAGGTCTATCTACGGCGTCGGATAAAGGACGATTGTTTACAACTAAACGAAGAAAGGGTTACGATAGTTACCTTTCGCTGAGTTGATCGAACCTCGCGAACAGCTCGTTCAGTATTTTGACCAGCTCGCTGGCGCTATACGTCGACGAGATCGCCGTGAAACCGACGATGTCGGCGTAGAGGATCGACACGTTCTCGTGCCTGGACATGTAGATCTTTTTGAACTGGGTGTCCATCGCGGCGCCGAGGTCCTGCCGCATTTTTACAGCGACGTGCTCGGGAAGAACACTCAGGAGAAGCCTTTCCTGCTCGGCGCTTTGCTCCTCGATCACCAGCTGCACTTCCAGGCTCTGTCTCGTTTCCAGGAACGCTCGACGTTGCTGGAACTCCGTCAAAGAGTAACTGGAGACGCCCAGCAACATGGCGCCGAGCGATAACGTCACCGTCAGGACCTGACGAAACATTTCAGAAAATATCCTGATGGATTAAAAATGCCTTAATTAATTTTTACTGGCGTTCTATGAGCTAAATTGTGTCCGAGATCGTTCCACGTGTGATCCATGGTATATTTTTAAGTGTTTTGGAGATTGCGGCCATCTTTGTCAGCCTTGGAATATTTTTTCTTTAATAAGGGAGCAGTTTTTAATTAACCCCTTGCACTCGAATGGCGACTTCAAGGTGCTGCTAAAATCGTTTGACATTTTCAGAAGAATTTCTAGATCATTTATTTAATAAATTGTTAAACAGTAGAAAGGCATCGCATAAACTTAACAAATTGCATAAATTGTTATAGATTCGAGTGCAAAGGGTTAAAATAATTGCTGGGTATTTGCATTCGTTAGATCAAGTATAAAATGAATTATTGCTATAATTATATTTTTATTATTATTCGTCGTTATTGTTCAACGAATTTGTCCAGAACCTCGGTGGCCATCTTTGCTGGGTCTAGAATGTTTTCTACTGACCTTTGATCTCGACCGATGAAATATATAAGATTTGTTAAAATTTTGTCAACGATGGTTATCGAACATTTGTCATTTCTATATAATTTTGTACGTTCCCTATATTTTAAATACGCCGATTTCGGTCGATGGTCTATCAACCTGTCCCTATCGCATTTAATATCAGTCGTATTTAATGTTGAAAGAGTCTGTTCGGCGAGTCGGCTTATGAATAATCACGGAACGAAGTTGCAGAGACGGCACGAGGAAAGGAGAATCGATAATTTTATGGACTGTCTGTAATCGCAGTCGCGGATGAATCAGAAGAAGATACGGCGCAGGTTAATAATTCGCGAGCACGCGAACCAATGCAAATGAGATGCTCATGAATAGGCCGAGGATCTTCGAGCGGAATAAAAAATGTCCCCATCAATTACAAAAAAAAGAAACGGGGCACGTGCGAGAGCGTATTTCCTCTTTTGATCATTTTAACAAAGTGAAAACAACGTAGCAATATTCTTACAGTTTTCCGATACCTTCGCAGCCCTGTATTCCGCTGATCCATTTTTACCATAAATGCATAAAATCCGCGGTCTACTCATGAATAAAAGAAATCCCTTCCCATTGGAAAGCCAAGGAACCTGCGCCGGATACGCTCAATAAAACGACACCGTTTTGAAAGCGACGGCAAGAAATAATACGTGGCTCGGCATAAAACAGGGGAATGCACGAGCCGTGAATTGGATTCCCGTTGAATAATCTCACTCCCATGCTCCATTCTCGTTTCGCCTTTTCTGGGAAGAAGACCATCTTCCTCCGCAATTTTATCCACTCCCCCCCCCCCCCCCCATTACCGACCGTCCTGCAATTTTTTACTTAATCCGATTCAAAGTGGCGTATAGATAGGAGTGTATCCAGTTTCTCCTACTCAGTTTAATGTGACACGATCAAATCCGAGAAAATTGAGGATTTCAGATACTCTGCTTTACAGATCGCTGCTCTAATTTGATACTGAGGTATGTTCAAATAATGAGGTTTGAAAGAAAAGATATATAAAATTTTATATTCCCAATTCGGTTTTCGAAAATAATGGAATATTATTTTCACGAAATTTTGTACTAATGTATATTGGAAAAAGTAAAATATAAAATATATATATATTGGATAATATATATTATATATATTGGAAAATAAATATAAATATAGATAGATATAATAAAATAGATCTACGCAATTATCGACATTTTAACATCTTGTATATAATTAAATTTATTCAATATTTATTCAATAACAGGAAAGTTATTCAACATTAGTGTATATAAATAGAACATACAAAAATGATATTCAAGCACGTATTTAAAAATCGCAGAAATCCAGTTTCTGCCATCGTTTTTGACAATGAACGAGTTAAATCAGTGTAAACTGATAGTACTGAAATCCGCGTATCTTCATTTTAAGCGACTACAAACGACGAATTTTCGACGTCAGTTTTCTGACTTTTGTCCATTGCACGACGGGCCGTGCAAACCAAAGATAATAATCGGGACAACAGAGGTTTAAAGGTATTGTTCGGAGCAATTCCTGTCGCGTGGAAAATTCGAACAATGGCGGGGTAACGATTGCTAAAACAACGGGGCGGCAGGTGCGGAACAAAGCCGTCCGGCTAGTTCAAAGTAAATGAAATTCGCGTGAAAAAGCATTACGCCGATCGCGTGTCTCTCGAGTGTTTACTCGCTCCCTTGACCCAGAAAGTTTCCCCGCGTTTTCGTGCGGAGCGGCTCGCGTCGCGTCGCGACGGGTCCGCGAAATTAACGCTGCCGTCTGTCGATAGCCGCGGAGCCCTGAGACTCCCGAGCTTCGGAGAGATATGATAAAAGCGTCGCTAAATTTCCGAGGAAGCCGGCACATCGATCGATAAGCCTCTTCTGTTCCAGAACCAGCCGCGTTCGGCTCTGCCGGCGAGTCGCGCAGCGTTGCCTGCGCTCAAAAATCGAAAAGAGTCGCAATACCCCGCAGTCGTCTCGTTTGCTCGATCGAGAAACGCTTCCAAAGACGATGCCACGAAGTTTCCAAATTAATATGTCATCGTCGAATCTGCCGATTTCGTCCGTGTTCGATTTTTTAAGACGCTCCTGAAAAGTGCACGCTGAATTATTTAACCCCCGACGGACGTCAGACGTTCTGGCCTGAAGTATAATTTTGCGTTGGTGGTGACGTTCGTCCGATAAAGGTCGGAGCTAACTCCAAAACGAAGACAATTCATCGCGGTTCTATGGTATTTCTATTGTAGATTGAATTATTTCTATTTCCACTGTTATTACTGTTATATTTCTATTATTTTTATTATTATTATTATTAATATTATTATTATTTCTATTTCTAGTACTATGGTATTATGGACAATTCTATGGTATTTTTATTTCCTACGATTATACCTATTAAAGGATTAAGCCCATTAAAATAAATGTTTGGATAACAGCGCGACCCCTTAATTATAATAATAGATTACATTTTCATTCGTTTGTATAATAAATACTGATGCACATGGATCATATTAGATAGCCAGCTTTAGTCAGTCACTGACCGATTCCAACTAGCTGGAAAGCAATTAAGAAATGATTTTACATAGCATAAAAGCCACGCGATTATTTTCTTCGAGACAATAAAATCATCGAACTTATTCATCGTCACTTATTCGCGACGGGTTTCATCGGCCGCATAATACTCCGTAAACCTGCAGAGAACCAAGAACGAGGGAGTCGGGATTGAATTCGAGGCCAATAAAGGTCGAATTAAATAATGAATGATTAATCCCAGCGAACCCGATAATTCGGCGTACGATCGCGAGCGAACGTCGAATTCGCCGAGTGAACGAAGCCGATCGATGTCATCGTCGAATCGAACAAGAATTCAGCGCGTTAATTCTCCGGGAGAAGAAGAAGTTCAATTACGAATTCGTCTATTGTTTCCCCTGTGGACAGCCGGACCGAGGCACAAAAGCGGCCGCCGGTGAATAGCAGGCTATCGAACGTGTGCTAGTGGTTAGTCGGACACGGACCACGAGGTCCGACGGAATTCCCCGTGAAATATGGAAAATGGGAATCGGAGAAAGAGGGACCCCGTCTGTTTCGCGGCGACGCGGGACGTCGCTGTTTCACGGTTGACGCGGCTCTCGGCGCGCCGCGCCGCCATTTCACCCCCGATTCTATTTTCTATTTCACCCCCCGAGCCGCCCACGCCGTTCGCGACCCAGTCCGTCGAATTCTCGACGCGGCGCGACGCGACGTCGCGGCGAACGGAAACGACGGATTGAAAGCCGCGGGAACGACAGCTTTTCTATCGAATCGACCCAGTATCGCGATTATTTAGAAAGGCGAACAACGAATTCATTTTCCGTGATGCTGGTCGCCGATTGCGGACCTTGCGGTTTCAGCAACTCCGCGAATAACGTGGACTGTGTCTCGATTTGTTTGGACAACCGCTGGCGGAAATTATTCAACATATTCGAAAGCGGTAACTTTTTGAAGACTGAACTAAATGAGTTGAATTTTATTCTTTTAATATTAGGGGCATTAGTTTATGGTACGATAGGTAAGATACCTTGTTTTTTAATTTTGCTATTACTAGGAATATGCTGCAGCGATAGTTTTACAGTGCCTAATTTAATTACATTGTAATTCAGTTGCGTAATGCAAATTTTTCAGATAATTCAATTACTAATTATTTTATTCTCGAGTATAATTGAAACACGATATAATCGAAATACAACGTAATTGAAATACATCGTTTATTGAATAATTTAATTGAACAAAAAGTTCAATTATTATTTGCAAACGAAATATTAATTTAATCTGTAATTTGTCATTTATGACAGTACCTATATACAGAGGACGCAACAATAGTACCCTCTGTTTGAAACCTCTACATGGTTCTTTCAATCTATTATTACCCATTATTATCTTTTAATTTATAATTTTAATTCAATTACGTATCGCAATTCGCAACTATATTGCCATTAAATTCCCTAGTACTTTCCGGTGCATTGTCCTTCCGATATACTAAATTAACCATTGCGTGGGCAGCCTGCTTACTTGCTATAGTTCGTCTCACGCCTTTCCCTGTTCTTCGAGAAATATAAAATCGCTCACGACGTCCCTCCAGTGTACAGTCCCACCAACTCATGCGAATAATCGTGGACATTAAAGTTCCGCAACCACCGCTTTCTTATTCGCTTGCCAACACGTAAGGGTTAATTGCTACGAAGGGCGAGTATTTGGACCATGATGCCTATCATTTAACGGGTTGAACGGTGATCCATTAATCAGCAGGGATCCTACACTTTTCCACCAACCGGATGAATGACAAAGAAACGTACCTGCCATTGAAAACCGATCGGATGTCATGCATGGAGCGGCGGCTCCACGACGTCGCGTCATTGCACATCTCTCTCTCTCTCTCTCTCTCTCTCTCGCTCTCTCTCGCTCTATCGGTGCCTCCCCCGTTCCTCTTTCTCTCTCTATTTTAAACTACCATTCACCGAACTCTACTCGAGTGTCACTAACGCTAGAGAGCCACGTGGCAGGCCTCGAACTTTCGCTTTCACGATTCTCCTTGTCCCAGGGAAAATTCGTTAGTCGCCCGGGCCCACGATAACTTCGTTACCGGTTCGCAATGAAATTTTCGATTATGCGTGCAGGCTCGACCCCTGCGGTGCTTTCTGCTGTCGCCGCCACTGCGAAACCGGGTCTCGTTTAGGTCAGTTCTTTGCGACTCCGACGGCGCACAAGTGTTAATTATCTGCCGCTGAGCACACCTGCCGTGGGAATTGGGTTGCTGCGCCGTTGGAAATTCGCGAGCGATTTCTGATCGAATTGCGTGCGCGTCAGGATAGTTTCTGGAGCGACGGGGGACGACCGAGGCCGTCGAGAGACTAGAAAATCAGGCGAACGATCTTCTGGGCCCTTGCAGAATTTTTCCACCGTCGCAAAGAATTCGCAAAATTGTTGAAGTCCTCAATGGACTCTAAAGACAGCCGAAAATTTGTAAACGGTCCGAAAGGATCCAAGAAGAAACTAAAAGAACCTAAAAATTGTTAGAACTGGAAGAACTGGAAGCGAATGCTTTTCAAGGATCCCAGAGGATTTTTCAGTCAGTGAAGAGTGCAATACGGATTTAAATATCGTTAGAGGATCTAAAGAGAGTCCAAAAGGATTTACGAGCTTCTTCGTGGATTTGTGAGGACTACCAAACGATTCTTTTGTAAAACAGCTACAGAACTGGATGTGGAACATTCACTGCTTTTAATGGACCTGATCAGCGTACTTTGAAGCATTTCTGGGTTTAACAACTGTATAAAGTAAAAATCCATTGCACTCAATAGCATCGCAATTTAACTGATTTTAAGTTCAAAACCACCCTTAGGTCTAAAATACCTAAGTTCACTCCTAGAGGTTTTAAGAAGCAGAATATTTAGCTGTTAATAACTACGATTAATAAAATAAATCTATTATATGTCTATAGCGTGTATAATATATGTATATAATATTTGTATATAATATTTATATATAATATATGCATATTATTTAGTTATTTACTTTACTAATCGCAGCCATTAGCAGCTAAATTTTCTACTTCTTAATCTCCTTTCTCTTCTTTCATTTAATCGCGTATTCTTACACTACGGTCTCTTATTAAAGATTTCATGTAGCTATAGTACAAAATTTCGACAATTGGCCGACGATGTCCAAGAACATAGGTGTTTCTTTCTACTGTGCGCGGTCTCGCGTGGCGACCGGCCAGAACGCACGGCGGAACGCGTTCATTATTCCTTTGTTTTTTAGCCGGTCCTCGAGATACCCGAGTCGAGTTGGAACTTTCACCGGGGTCTCGAGTGGAAAACTGCATTTCGCGGCACAATTTTCCAGCCCGTGGCGGCAGAACGTTGCTCGGAGGATTCGACCGATGAGGAAGCGGTTTTAAAAGAGAACCTCAACGCCTACGCCGATGAATGCTGTTTTTTTTTGCCACTCTTGTCAAACCCATAAGGAGCATAAAGACTGACAATTCACGTAGAATCTAGTATTTCGTATCTACTATGTACTACAGATACCATATGTTATACTAAACTCATAAACTATAAATAGTTATATTGAGCCTAGTTTTTCGCGTCTCTATGATAAAGACATAAGCAAAATTACTAAGATACAAACCATCAATATTATTTTTGCTATTTCTAACCGTTAAAACAAGAAAATGTATCTAGTCTTGAATAAACATTTTTTTTTTTTTTAAAAAGGGAGATGCCAACACCGATGTTGACGCCGACGATGCTCCGAGAGATTGCCGTGGGAACCGAGCTGCTTGTTGCGTCCCGAGATTGCGGATTTATAATTATTTCGCGGGACCCGGCATCCAATTATTCCAACGAAGTCAGTTCCCGCCGTAAATCCATTACCATCTTTCAGCTCGTTCCCGGTCGCCATCTTAGTCTCGATCCTCGATTAAATATTCCGACCCGGCTGCACCGCGACCTCGCGAAACCTCTGAGCTCGAACCAGCTCGCGATTTTATCGGACAGTTTTATTATCCGAGACTCTTGGTTTTGCTTTTAGAGCGTCCAAGCTTTTGTTTTAAATATCAGTATTCTGAAGCTGTTACGTTGTTTTTAGGTTAGATAAATAATTAATAAATCAAACTAACAAAATCCTTTGAAATTGATAAATTGAAATTAATAGACTGAAATTAATAAATCAAAATTAGTAAATTGAAATGAATAGATTGAAATTAATAAATTGAAATTAATAGATTGAAATTAATAGATTGAAATTAATAAATCAAAATTAATAAATTGAAATTAATAGTCCGAAATTAATAATCCGGAATTGATGAATTGAGATTAATAAATCAAATGAAATCCCGCGGCAGAATTCGAACCGAGGAATCATCCTCCGGAAGATTCGGCTTTCGCAGGATCTCGCAGATATCTTGGACACCGGCGGCCATTTTATTACAGCACGTTTACTGTGCGCCATCGAGAATCTTCGCCGACTTTCCCCAATAGCTCGGGTATTGTTAATCCAACACCGAATTCCGCTTCCGTAGAGCGCAATATGCAGCTGTAGGATGGCTTCCCGTCTCGGAAAGGATATATCGCCGCAGTGCATGGCGGTAATAGCGTCGCGGAATAAAATATATAAATGCGATCGGCTATCCACGGAATCCCAGTGGCGGCCCGGAATATTCCAATTCGCTGCGTTTCCGCCGGATCGAGGGCTCCGGCCATTTCTATGGAACGTGTCGCGCGTACCTAACACGCGGTGCTGCTCTCGATCGACGAACTATGCACCCTCGGATGCCATGGGAGACCCGTGCCAGGACTGTCCTACTCAGGGGACTGCTTGGACACAATGTCTACGATCGACGAAAATTGTTAGATCCCCGTGGTGACTCTAGAAGTCCAAGTTTCTTAAACATTTTTCATGTAAATTGTCCCCTGTACCACGATTTCTGAGATACCTGGTCAAGAATATCTATCGGCCTGTCTTTAAGGCTGGTTCTCACCACTTCAATATTAATGAGAACGGTTAATTAAATGTAGATTTGCTTTCAAAATGGTTTGAGATGCGTTCTTAGACATTTTTTAAGAAAATTATTCCCTTGACAATGATTTCTGGATCATTTGATGGAAAATCCTTCTCACACACTCGTTGAGGTTACTTTTCACCACGACGATGCTAACGAAATACACTACAAAAGTGTAGTTTTATTTTCCAAATGATCTAAGAAAGTTTTTCAACCATTTTTCAATTAATTTATTCCTTCTTTGATGATTTTTGAGACATTTGATCGAGCATTCCTTTCAACCGCTCATTAATGGTTGCTTTCACCATACCAGCGTCGATAACAGCCTCTAAAATAACTGCATCTCGATTATTTTGTCAAGATCTACATTTCACCACTAAAATTGCAAATCAACTTTCGGCGAATCAATTTCGCCAGCCCCGAGATTACCTGTTCGTTCGTCATGGACGTGTCGAACGCGTGCTCTCTTTTAATCAGCCTGTTTCCCTATTAATTAGCGGGCGCTGTCAATACAGGTGTCGTTCCGGTGCATCCGGCCGGTAATTAAACCAGCGACGACGGCAACGCGTGGTTCGCCGGAGAGAGGTGTAGGCGGAAACGAGCAAGAAAAGTTGATGATTAAGCGAGGAAATTCGCGGAACGTCGCGCCGTGCCGCGCCGCCGTGATCGTCCCGCATCCAAGGAACTGTTCCCGGATTCTGGGAATTTCGGGCACGGTCGTCTTCGACGGCGACGGCGGGACGGATCCGTTAATCGACTTCTGATGGAGCCGGTAATGAACAATCTGCCGCGACCATTAGCATCGCAGATTCGAACGGGAACGACAGGAAGCTTCGACGATTCCGGATCCCGGAAAATGAACGTAACGAGAAAGTTCGGGCCAACTGTTTCTTACACAGCTGCCAGAAAATGGCGAATTTTGCTGCGCACGGAATTCGGGAACATCTTGCACTGTAACGGTCACGATGAAGTCGTGACGAAGATTTCATATAAAGAGTGTCGCAAAAGTCACTCGCAATCTGGAAATGGGGTCATTCATAAAATCCACAGTCTAATAATTAGATTGCGGATCTCTATGCGAAATAAAAATATTCTTCAGTAATCGTTTAAAACGAGAATAGAATAACAATGTGTTTCAATTGATCGAAAATAATTTAACAATACGCTTCAATTCTTCAATTCTTCTCCTATCAACTTTTACAATAAATGCATAAAATCCGCAGTCTACAAATAACGATACTGATAGTCAGTAGTAATGGTGTATTTGCCAGAAACGGTGCATCTACCCAATCAGTGCATAATACTTCGACTTGACGTTTACAGTCTCGCACAGTGAAACGTTCGCCGTTCCAAATTTTGTCCAAGGCATCGTTCGATCCTTCTGAATAATTCGGCCTACGGCTCGTGTTCACGGCGAAGTATACTGAACCCCGATACAACTTTAATAAACCAGAGTGGGGGCGGTCGGGGGCCGGTGTGAATGGCTCGAGCAATTAAGCGGCGACCCAGTTAATTGATCGCCCCCCGCGCTCAGGATTGTTGGCACGACGAGGCGAGGCGAGACGAGGCGCGTCGTGGAACGAGTTTAAAACTCGCTGGCCACGAGCCCTGTGTTCCCCGTGTCCATCTCTCCACCCACGATCTGAATGGTCGGGACACTGCCGCTCGTATTTCACCGATCTTTTAATTCCGCGGCCCTCCGAGGGGTTGCTAACACCCCCGTGTTCACGCACGCACGCACTCGCACACCGGTCCGGGAGGAATTGATGGCCCTTCCGGGAACAAAATGGCAGCCTGGCAACCTCCTGACACGGTCATCAATCCTCGGCCTCGTCAAACTTCTCGCCGACTGATAACTCTGATCGTCGTCGAAACTGGCGTCCTGAATTTCGAAATTATTTAAATGCGCCGACGAGGTCCCGCGCTCGTTAAAATTCCGCGGAATTGATTGCCCGACGGTCCTCTTGGAACGTCGTTAATCAAGAGTTGCGACGTCTCCGTCGCATTCGGTTGTCTTCTTCGCTTGCATTTTGCATTTCTGGCCTTAATTAATTCTCCTATTATCTGGTATTTGTAGTTACCGCTACTGGCACTTTATTCGGAAGTTCCTTTCTTTATTATTTTTCTGTGCCTGATCAAATTATTTTAGAATTTTATAGAATACATAAAATAAATATATTTGCTATTTTATTGACACATCTTGCAATTTTCTGATTTTTGTTCTTATTTTGTTTTTGTTTCGATTTATCTACCAATTAAATATGTCAGGTAGCTAATAAGGTGCAGATCTTCTTGCAGAGTTTATAAATTCTGATAATTTGTAAAAAAAGTAAAATAAATTTATAAATTCGCTCTTATCTGCAATAACTAGACAGCGATGTTTTTTATATAAAAGAGATATGATCTAAGTTCTCTCATTTTTTAATCTATTTTACTTAGGAATTAATCTATTCAGCTCCCCCAATTCTCTCAGTCTTTTCCCTATCTTAAACTCGAATTTCTGCCATAAATGCCTGAAATCCGCAATCTACCGATAATTAATACCAACTGCATTTTCCATATAGCTTGTGAAAGCAGCTATGAAACCAAACTGCAATTACATACGAACGTTCCCTGAATTTTCGTCGAGATCTTTCCCGTGTTCAGGAAATACAGATATCAGATAACGATCGCGGTAACGACCATAATTAAGCAACGCGGCGGCCATTCTCCCAACGTTGATTGCTTCAAGTAAAATCGGTGGCTCGTGATTATTATACTAGAACAAATCGGGACCGTGTCCGATTTATTATTTACACAGCCATTCACCCGAACGAAATCGAATGAAGCGGCGGCAGGTTTCGCGGAAAGTATCGATTTCTTTTCCTCGGAAAGTCATCGGCGAACGAGGCGGCGATGCCACGCGATCGCGGGAACGATCCCCCGCCATTCGGCCGAGCAATTACGTGACCGGGAAGTTAATCAGGCCGCGCGTTAACTTGTTGCACGCCGGACAGGCTCTTGGAAATTTCGCGATCGTTGCATTCGAAATCTCTGGGAAGACGTTAGAAAGTACGATAGTGCGCGGTAAAGAGCAAAAGCGAGGACGCGAATTCTTCTTTTAACAGGAAACCATCGTCGGTCGAATGACCGGTTCAATATTCCTTTTATTTCATAATTATTGAAATCATAAAGCTGTTTCCATTAAGAATTGTTAAATACATTTCTTTACTCAGGCACACGCTATTATAAAAATTGAGAAAAATTTGAAGAAATTCTGTCTTGTAATTCTTACCAGACAATTTTTGTTTGTCGTCTCTAGACTTCGGTAGGTTTAGTGTTAAACTTTACTTTTTTTCGGAGGTACTAGGTTCGCTCGAATTTTGGAATATGACTTAAAATGATATTGCAAAACTGAAGGAGACTTAGAACGCGTAAAGCGAAAGTGCTAAGAACCGGGCATACTTTACAGAAGGAACGGCGAGTAATTCTTGTGCGAGTAATTCATCCCCTTAGTCGCCCTCGCGCGTTCTCTCAATCCTATTCCCAAGAACAAGTAGGTCAAGTGTATTATTTATGATACACCATCGAGCTAGAGCCAGGCATAATTGATCCAATTAATTTTAAATTGCGAGATGTACCGGGACTGATTTCAGAGCCGTATCTCTCGTTTTTGCAATCGCTATCCCGAAAGGTAATTTATTCGCGTGAACAATATTGCAAATATTTCTTTTTTAATCATCTGCCTTTAAATAAATTGAACGGTTGGTGCAGCTGGTAGAGAAAGAAATTATGCTTCTGACATAAATTCGATTTTTTGAACGATGAATAACGCGATGTGGTGAATAATATGACGAACAATGCGATGAGTACTATCATGAATAATATGATAAATAATGCGAACATTCGTTGCTATAGTATCAAAAGGTCGATACCAGTCTTTATGACGCGAGCGTTGCTAAAGACCAGAATGTTCGTATATCGACTGTGAAATAAATTCCTATTGCATTTCCAAATGCACATATGTTTATGTTCGATCATTATGCGAGGTTCGTGTGCATCGACGAGAAACAGAATTGGACGACACGTCAGCCGCTTCGCTCTCGATAACACTCTGTATGCGTTCGTAATTATGCACCCGCATATAAAGAATTTATGAAGACACTTTCCATATCGCAGAATTGTTTGAAATTATTTCGAACGAACTCTATTTGCTAACACATTTCCAGTTCCTATTATAATAAATGATAAGTACATTCAATTCTCCGGAGTTCGAATTAGAGTCGAAGCACAGAAAAATATAATACAATTCACATTTTGTTCACATTTTGTTTATACTCTGTTCATATATTGTTCACACATTTTGTTTACATTCTGTTCACATATTGTTTACATTCTATTCATATTTTATTCACATTTTGTTCATATTTTATTCACATTTTGTTTACATTCTATTCACATTCTGTTCACATTTTAATTTACATTCTATTCGTATTTTGTTCATATTTTCTCCCCATTTCGTTCAAAATTTGTACATATTTCGTTCACAGTTCGTTCATATTTTGTCCACGTTTTGTTCACATTTTGTTCACATTTTGTTCACATTTTGTTCACATTTTGTTCACATATTAGTGATATCACTTATCCCTCATTTATTGCGTTTTGCATCGAAGTATACTTGTTTCCGTCATACGTAATTCCACGAGCACAAAATCCTCCGAGGATCGTTCGAATTCAAGCAAATCTCGTCGACGGTTTTACCAAACACTTCGTAGCTTCCTGTAAAAATCGGAAATCCGGTTTGCAGAAAAGTCTGCCGAACAACTGTGAAATCGCATGCCTCCGATTTCAAAGCGGCCACTGCGACCACCGATTGAGAGATTGCTTTACCATTAAGGCTGTGGAACGAGAAAAGGAAAATCGTGTCACTCCCTCTCTCTCTCTCTTTATCTCTTTGCGATATTCAATACCGCGTTCGGGAATATACGCACGCATACTCAACAGTAATATGTCTCGCGAGCGCGGAGAGACAAGCAACGCGAGCAGCAGCGTGCTCCTCTCTTTGTTCGTGACCGGCATGCTCGCGGATGTTTCGAGGAGGGAATATCGACTTTCCCGGATTCATTCCCGGCTGGGAGAATTGTTCTCCGCCGTTTTTCTCATCTTTTTCCTTTTCCCGCCGCTGTTTGTTTTCGTTCTCTCTGTGCCCCTGTTGACACTTCACGCCGTGTGCGGGCTAATTCAACGCGATGATCTCGCTGTTACAGCGTATTCCTTCGCGCACTACGAAAGCCGAGCGTCGCTTTTGTTGATTAAATCGCAGTTTTGCGGTTTCAGTCAGTGTACTGTGGTCTTTCTCTCTCTTAGAAATGTCCATGGCGGCGATGATTAACTCTCATCCGTCCTATGAGACGGATGAGACAATATTGAAGAAATAGATCGATAGATTACGAAAAACACTTTATATTCTGTCATATTTATCGAAATCAATTGTGTCTCGTGCGAATGCCTGTACGAATGAATTCTTATTCGAACAAACTCTCTGCGAACGTTAAAAATGGGGATGTCCATTTACCGAGAACCGCGCCGCTCTAATTTGATTCGACAAAGAGCACAGATTGCTCCGACGAAGTCTAAGGGATTAAAAATTGCTGCAACATCTGGGCGATCCCCTTGATGCGATCTAATTGCATCCGTTCCCGTTGCATCCGCATTAATTTCGCGCAAGACGGCGATTCTTCGTTTCCCCGCCCGACTCAGCATTTGTTTCTATGGAAACGAAGGGTGTTTAACATTCCATTAATATTCATAATATCCTTGCAGCATCCTACGCCATTATTATTCAGCGAAAGGTCGTAAGGTATTTGCGATTTGAAACCCATTTCCATGTAATTAAGGAAAGGGATTTTTCCGTCGTCGCTACGGAGACCGACGTCAGTTATTCCACCGTTTTCCGATCACGGCGACCGTCTTTCGGGAAGGTTCGTCTCGATTGTCCACGGCTCTCTGGATTGTTTCCTCTCAGGATTAATTGCTAGGACGAGGCCGGCTCTCTCGATGGCACAAATGAATTAAAATGCGCGACAATGGAGGTAACAGAGACGCCCATTCAGGCTGATCGATCACTCGAGAGGGGTTGGATTCCGGAGGTTTTGAAATCTCGGTGTCGTTCCTGCGGCGAATATTATTTCAGAAAATATTCAATTTTCCTCGACGAATGCCTCGAGTCCCGTCAATTTATCCAGGATCGCTGTCAGCGGATCAGTTAATTGCGAATACACACGGAGAGACGCGTGCGGCGCTCTAACGAATGGATCACAGCGCTGGATCCTGAATTACCAATCATCCGCAGTGGTTTCCAGACAGACATCAGCCTGCTGGCTACACCCTCGAGGACTCCAACTCTCTGCGGTCCTTGTGTCCATACTATGTAGTCTTTCTGGATAGTTTTCAGTCTTCTGACTTGAAATGTTCTAGCACTGTCTGCAAGAATTTGTTCGCTTACATGGTACTATTGTTCTTAGAACGTTTAAAGAACATTTCTGTTGGTCCTCGCGTCGTTTCTGCGATTGGCTAATTTTTCGGACAAGAAATCCATTTCGGTGTCCCTTTTTGCAAAATAATGTAGAAAAATGTTCTTATTAAATGTTCTTGTTAAAGCAATTACGGAACGTTTGCCTCGATTCTTATGCTATCTCCATGTGTCAAAACCTTTAAGACAGGGAAGCAAACGTTCGTTTCACCGTTGTTTCTCGTGAAATAATATAAAAAATGTTAAAACGGTCTATATTAGGACATTCTGACACTATTGAGGTAACTACAGGACGTTTATCTTTGTTTCTATAGTATCTTTATCCGTTTAAAATTAGCGAGATAAGAAGTTGGTGCGGTTCATTTCACTGCCGTTCCTTACAAAATGACATGTATGATATTTATCATGTATTAAAATTCAGAAATTATTTATTTGGGACCATTTTAATATTGCTGAAATAATTGGAGAACATTTTCCACGGTTCTTACCCTGTTCCTATCAGTCTAAAATCGTTAAGACAAGAATTTGATAACGTTCATTCAGCTTACGAATTAATATAAAAAGCTATACTATTTACAAACCCCTAAAATCTAATACCATTTTAATACTTCCTAACCAAATGCCCATTTAACCCTTATCCATAACAGAACATAATACAAAAACGTTCCGCCCACTATGGCTCCAAAACGGCGGACCCCTAAACCCTTGAAGCACTCGAAAACATTTCCCTGCAGCGGAGCAGCATTGCACCATAGCATCAGCCCTACCATTGTAGAGTCTTGAAACCGTTGATCCAAAGACTCACCCAATGCTCGGCCGGAAAAGCGGCACAGAAACCCTGAGACCCGCATCCCGAAAGAATCATCCTCCTCGAAAACCCGGCCGAACCGACCCACGGCGGCCCAACCGACCCACGACGGCCGAATCGCCGCAGCCCCCCGAACCCTTGAGAATCTCGGCGGATCGGAGCCGATCGAATTTTGAAAGGAGTAACCCCAGGCTAGACGAGACGTACCAGGACATCGATGGATATCTGCGCGGGTGCCTTGTTGAGCCCGACGACGGCGACGACGTAGGAGAGCGCGGTGCTGAACGCGAGGAGGGCGCATAGCGACAGCCTGAGGGGCAGGGTGGCGAACAGCAGATAGAGCAGGAGCAACAGCCAGCCTAGGCCGTCCCTAGGCGTGACCTCGGCGGACTTGAGGAACAGCTGAGCGAGTAGCTGAGCGGTGGACAGCTGCCAGGCCACGTGAGGCACGACGGACCAGAGCGCGTCCTTGGCGCGAGGGTTGTGCTTGGCCCAGGCGAGGAGGCCGAGGTTAAGCCCGAGGAAAACGACGGTGAGGCTTCGGGCGAGGAGCTCCTGGCCCGGCGAGGCGATCGTGTGCGCGCCGTAGAACAGGGCCGACACCAGGAAGCACTCGAGGCCGCCTCGCCTCTGCTGCAGCGACGAGGCCCTGTAGAGGGACTCGAGCTTGGCGCTGCTGAAGCTGGTCCGCAGGAGGTTCGACGGCCTGCCCGCGCTCAGGTACGAATCCTCGTTCGAGGTCTCTAGTCTGCGTGACATGGCGCCAGCGTATCGCTCACAGTCTTCGCATGTCCCCGCCACCGGCGAGCCTACGCGCATCGGGATCGTCTCGAGTCGCTTCGAGCCTGTCTCCGAGACATCGCCTCGGGTCCAGCCAGCCCGAGGATCCGGAGGACCCTGCTCCAGGTGAGAGCTCTATTCGCGACCTGTGCGCCCCAAAAGAGCAGCCTTCCGCAGCTGCTCCCGGTCCTCTATCCCCCTGCCAGGACTCTCCTGCCTGGGCTGCGCTCCTTCTGCCGGCTAGGGCGGTTTCCAAGAGTCGACGAACACCACCAGGACACGCACGCCCAGCACTCTCTCTCACGCACTCTCACACACACGGCTTTTCGGATGCGACTGCACCCGCGCGCGGGGAACTGGCCGGGTTACTACTGCCGGCGCTCTCTCCTCGCTCCTCCGAGGAGAGCCACTCTCTCTCCGGCCGCCACCTCCGTTCACCTCCTCGCCCTCGATCCCGTCCAGGCTTGCGCCATGCGAACCCCGACTCGCCACGACCCTCCGCTGCCGGGTCGATATCAACCACCACGAAATACAGCGCGCGGCGTGCGAGCACCGAGAACCGAGCTTCTCTCCACCTGCGCCCCGATTCTATCTTTCTCGTTCTCCTGCTCCTGCTCCTTCTCCTTCTCCTTCTCTTTCTCATTCAGCCCCGTCCGTGCCTACTGCTGTCTCCCTTCGACGGTCTGCCGTCTCTACTCTGCCGCTGCACCATCGCGGTCGCCACCTTCTTCTACCTTCCCATCCGAGAAGAAACCTTGCCAGCAAGTGTTAAAGGATCCACTCCTGCAGGACCGACATCGTTCCAGCTCGGAGACCCCGGATCGTGTCGCGGGGAGTGAGGAAGCGCAGTCCCGCTCCCAACGCCGCGCCCCTTTTCGAGGGTGTTTAGCGGATCGTTGAACGCGGAAGATCGTTCTATTTGGACGCGAGCTACGCGGGGATGGGGTGTTTATTGGGCTCGAGCTGCCTCCTGTGGCTGGCCTGCCGGCCCGGTTTCTTGGGGTTGAACGGTCAAGGGAGTTCTTCTTGGGGGTGTTCGATGAATGAAGCGGTTCGCGAAGGGGTCCTGGGGAGCGGAGGGCTTTCGTTACTGGGAGTTCCGGATGACAAAGATTGGTCGTAGGTGAGACAGGCAAGAAGGTGTTCTAATGATCTGGTTAACCCTCGTTCGTCCTTTCTGTCAATTTGACACAGTTATCGCCGATGCTTTTTCCGTAGATCACCCTGTTTCTTATGAAAACCGCGAATTATCTTCGTAAAAACTTGACTGATCTCAAACTAGGTCTTTTTGCCCCAAGTAACAAATTTATGAAGTTCATTATTATTTTAATGCAGAAGTAATTTCGTTTCTCGAATGGATTGCTTACAAAAACACGAAATTATTTTTGCAACAAACCAATATTTATGCGAATTTTCCGAATTTTGTATCGTTGTGTCGATTTGATATCGAAGGGTAGGTTGAGCTTTCAAACTGAGGAATGGACGAGGGTTAAATAAAACGGTTAAAGAGCGATCAGGTCATCGATCATTGCTGTTGCAGCTAAAATAGAATTCTCGAATAACAAAGATTGCTTATGGCTATGATTGTAAAAAGAGGTATTGACTTGGTTAAATATCTGTCATAGCTGCTGCAGCCAGGGTAGGTCCTCCCCTGATTGATTTCTTCTTGCGGTTATGAGTAAAGGTGCAAATATAGAGATTGCTCGTAATTAAAATAAGTCAAAAGGTTACCTAAATATCTTAACCCGCCGCAATTCAAAAATCAATAAAATCATAAAAATATCCACGCAGGACTTTTATTTTAAGCTTACTTAAACTGAATTTATCATTATTATTACACTTTTGGGACATTGGCTGAATGAACTGTTGCAGATATAAAAAACCTAATATTATAAATTTCAATATATATTTTTGTCCTAAGAAAAGGACAATGGCGGGTATTGGATTAACGAAATGACTG
This sequence comes from Augochlorella aurata, assembly GCA_028455555.1. Taxonomy (NCBI): domain Eukaryota; kingdom Metazoa; phylum Arthropoda; class Insecta; order Hymenoptera; family Halictidae; genus Augochlorella; species Augochlorella aurata. Next base: position 8,095,374 of record CM052157.1, on the reverse strand, counting down.
AAGAAGTTCCGAATAATTTTTGATGCTTGTTTTTGACATCTGGTGTCTCGCTAAGATTACAAGCAAACATTGCTCATCCAATTATTTATACTCGGATAAGAAATTCATACCTGGGCTTCGTCTACTTTAACTACAACAGACGATAGCCACTGCAACTTTACGATCTATCCTCTAGCTCGAATCGCCAGCAAACGATTCAAAATTAATATCTTCATATGCACGAGCAACCTCTGAAAATGCACATACTCAAGCCGCGTACGTTTGTGCAACGTTATCATCATTCCGTAATAAATTAAAGAAACGTCGCCAAGAATCTAGGTGTCCTACTTCGGGCAGAAACGCAGCCGCGGAACGCGGATTAAACGAAGTTCAGCCCCGCAGTTTTCCCATGCAAAATAGATGCGAAGCCGGGCTCGATTAACGAAGAAAAATAAAGACGCGTTGCGAGGCAAGCGACAAAGTTTGTGTCAACATCAAAGAACTTTTGATAAAAATTGGTCGAAGCGATGCTATTTAGTTAGCGTTAAGGCTGAAATGTTACAAGGTAATAGAGGGAATGTAGTAAGAACATTTTCTAACGGAAGGATAATTTATGTTAAACTTGAATTATTTCATTGAAATATGTTAAATTTGAAATATTTTGCTACAATATATCAAGTCCGACATAAATTTTCAAGGTTACAAAATGTCCATACCACATTCCTTCTAGTTTCCCCTATTCTGTAACGTTCCAGTCGTAACGTAACACAAAAATCATCGAATTATATAGTAATTTATGGAACCTAGATGAAAATGTTAATATTAAAGTCATAGTTTTTAATAAAGACAATCTGATATAGACAATATTGTATATATTACGTCCACATGTAACCCTACACATGTCATCCCACAAGTGGTGGCTAATTGCTATCAAGCAGGTGTCACTAGATTAATGATAAATTATAATATAAAAATATTATAGATAATAATAATAATAATAATAAATTGTAACATAAAAATATTATACGTAATATCAGTAAATTATACGATATAAATTATAATAAATGAATTAATTAAGAAATATAAACATCGCTTGCTTCCATCAAAAGTTCTTTGATTCTGACACAATGCTGCGTCCCTTGCCACGCTGTGAAGCTCGTCGTTTACGTGCTATAATAAGAAAAACGTGATTCCATCTTTTCCCGATGCGACAACAAACGTGTCCAGTGAATCATGCGCGAGACGATTAAAGGACACAAAGTCATCATCCGACGTTCATCATCGGATTCGCGCGTGCACGTGAAACAGCTCCGCCGGACGAGTACGTATTTGTTTGTCCCGGTGACTTTTCGTCGACGGATCTTTCCCGAGCGAGGATGAGGAATAAAAGTAACGAGAGTGGTTCGATTGGCCAAGGTAAATCGGACCGACAGATTCGTCATCGGGGCTTATAACTATGGATGAGCCAGGCAGCTCCGAGGGACTTTCGACAGGAAATGAGCGCTCCCCGACGGCGGAACCTATCCTCGATAGTGCGAATTTTAAATCCGTCGAGACCCAACCTCGCTTACCTTCGATGGAAATCTCCGGGGAAAAAAGAGAACCAGAAACTCGCCGGCCCTCTCTTTCTCTATCTCTCTCTATTCGTTTCTCTTTCTTCGCTTAATTAATATTCGTCGGTGTTCGATAATATTGCCTCTCGAAACCTTGAATATCGAAAAAAAACTCGAGGAACAAATGGGTACAGGTTTGGTGTGTCTTCTACAAGCTCGATTCATTATTGTCCTGACAATCGTCTTCTCGTTTAACATACTCGGCCTTCGTCTCGATTTCTTTTCCCTATGTTTAGTACAATCGCGGGAGCTTATTCGAAACTAGCTAAGCTAACATGATACAAAAATTTCGTAGAAAAGTATAAACGTTGTTCGGGTTACTGGGTCTAGGCGAATCGTGTGGGCGCGCACCTTCGCCGACAGCTGTCTGATCGCTTCATAGTTTCGCCGGTTTTTACTATTTTTACTTCATGGTTTGGTGGTCGTACATCATACTTTTTTACAATTTTTACCGAATGCGAGATCGTATTCTTATTCTGCGAAGTTATTGAAACATTGAAAAGAAAAGGCGACACAGTCACGACTGCAGTCAGTGATACTTTTGTTAGCTTTTCTCTTGTTGCAAAGGACCCAATCGAAATGAACCCCTCTGAGCCAATAGAAACCGATTTTAATTCATTGAATTATTTAATTTTAAACAGCCAGCTGTTGTAATCTCTTCGAGAAGTGTGTAAGCTACTGTAATTATGTATTATAAGTATATGCTTGATTTTCTTCATATTTTGTTTAAAAGCAACACTTTCACAAAAGGTATAATTTAATAAAAAATATCAATAAAATTATATCCTTCCTAACCAGTTACGCTATTTCCGTCGAGTATACTCGACATTAACAAACGGCAACATTTTGCCTTATGACTACACTTTGTCTACTGATACTCGTCAAAGGCGGCTAACTAGTTAAAGAGCATGCACTTTCTCACCGAGTCCTTTGCAACTAATCTCTTTAACCATGAAATCGTTTATTCTCCATCCAGCCGATTCGTAATCTGCTGAACCTCTAGAATGAGAAACAAAAGTCTACGGTTCGCAACTATTTTTCCCGGAATGAAAAGTAAACCGACCGATCAGGCACTGTCGCGCGTGGGTGTACAGAATGAATTGTGCAATCGACAGAAAGGTCCCGGGCTCTCAGTTCTTGACAGATTTGCCCGAATGCTTCGGTACGTCATCGGGGACCAGATATCCGAGCTGCTTCATCTCTTCGACGACCCTCGGGACCATGCTCAGGCTCTCTATCCACTTGTAATAGGGCAGCTCCTCCCTGATGCCGCCATACTTCTTCGGCAAGTGGGTCGGATGGATGTGCTGATGAAGGCTGGCCATGTCGCTGCCGTGGAAGAAGATCTTGTTCTGCATCCGGACGTCCAGCAACGGCTTGAACACCGCGAACATCACGTCGAACACCCACGACTGATGGAGGATGTGGATCGCTTGAGTCTTCAAGGGGAACGCGGACACCATCAGCGCTATCACCATGCTGGCCACCTGTGGATCCAGTAAATAAGAATGAGACGCGGTCGTTGATGCTCCGCCGATATCTTTTATGATCATTGTACGGGCTAATTAGCGCACCGCGTGATGTTCTATAATCTCATAGAACGCATTATGATTTCGGACGGCTGGCGGGGTAACGATCATTAGGCTGCAGATTTTGGTGCTATTGTGGGTGATCAGAATCCCCGAATGGAGGAGCTGAATGGACGGATTAATCTAGTTGTACGAATCTTGTGAAGCGTTTAATGTTATACGTTTTCAAAGTATTTTTAGTTGAGGTCGTATTATGTCGCTGAACTATTATATAGTTATGGAGCAAACGTCAGGTCTAATTGAAATTAGAAAATCTTTCTTAATGATCTTACTAGACGGTGAATAATAATGTGTTAGAAATTACCATCATATTTTAAAGGTCATTCTAGTCAGACAGAAAAATATAATAGCATTTTAAGGACCATCCTTATCAGTCAAGAAAAATAATAGCACTTCACAAGTCGGCCTTCTGAACTAGAAAAATATAACATCCTACACAGAGAGTTACACTGATCGGAAAAAATTTAATATTTTATGGATCATCCTAATCAGTGAGAGAAAATATAATAGCATTTTAAGCATCACCCTGATCAGCTAACAAAGACAACAGCACTTCAAAAATTCCCTGATGAAGCAGAAAAAATATAACAGCTCTTGAAGAAACCACCCTGATCGGTCAAAAAAATACATTTTCAAGATCACCCAGATGAGCTGACAAAAATAGCAGCACTTCAAAAGTACTCCTGATGAAGCAGAAAAAATATAACAGCCCTTGAAGAACCACGCTAACGAGCCAGAAAAAGATTGACGACACCCAAAAGATCACCCCATCGTCAAATTCGAAATCTTTTTAAAGTAAAAAATATTTTATATCAAAAATATAATTTCCCCTTTTGCCTAAGAGGGCCCAAGACGATCTCACAAGATTCCCAAGTCTGTTCGATCGACGACGAGGCTATGCTCTAGGGATGTTTTGCATTAACGGACAGCTCTAGGTCCACCATGACATCATCGATGACGGGAGCAGGGCTAAGCCGCGCCGAGAAGAAAGGCCGGGCGTGGTGTCCAGGAATTTCCGAGATCGTCGGAGTTTCAAGGACACCGTTAGTGCTCTCCGCTACAGACACTCGACTGGATTTCGCGGGGGATGAATAAATGTAACAGGAGGTCGCCAGATAAAAGGAGGGACTATTAGTTTCAAGGGCATTATAAATGGTTTAAGTTTCAAGGAACGCTGAAAGTAGATCGATAACCGAGATACTCGGCCCGAGATAAATTAGGAGAGCGCCTCTCCTCGCGCGGACCGGCGCGGCGGGGGCTGGTCTTCCTTTAATTAAACCCTCGTTATTAGCCAAACGCGGTCGAATGGAATCGGAATGCGCGTCCACCCTCTCCGGGTCAACCGTCGCCAACCCCTCGCCCCCTGTTAATCGAATATTATGTCGTTTCGTTGCCGGCTCGAAATTTCCAATTACTCCGCGCTGATCGTCCGGAATCTACGGGCATTCAATGCTAATGGATAAATCGTCGACATTGTTCCGTGTACACGGTGGCACGGAAGTAAGGGATCCAATTCGCGAAGGCCGTTTGTTCCTCGTGAAAGCACGAAGAATTGAATCATTAACGATCGGACGGCGTTCGAGAGATAGAGCTTGTTCCAAAACATTAGCTGATTTGAATAAATGTATAAAATGTATAAAATATATAAAATGTATAAAATGTATAAAAAAGCGTATGGACGCATTTTTTTCAACCAGTTAAAATTAATAAAGAAATGTTTGCAAGAGTATGGATGCATTTTTTTCAACCAGTTAAAATTATTAAAGAAATGGTTCCGAGAGATAGGTGGCCGATATAAATGGAATTATTTCTTTATTAATTTAATCTAATTTAATTCCTTATCAATTTCGGAATATTTCTATTCCGCATAAAGATCCATAGTGTATTGATATAGTACCTGTGGCGTGATAGTCCAGGCGTGGGACATAGTGATGCCTTCAAGATCGAAAATGGCGACGCCGCCGAGGATCTGATGGCTCGGCTCCAGTACTCCCAGCTCTAGTACGATCACCGTGGCTTTAAAGATCTCCTCCACGGGATATTTCCTTGGATCCCAATTCCCCAATCGGTAGATCATCATCCTCCTGCCGCAGTGGGTCCTGTAAGCCGGCACCGTCATCACATCGTCGTCGCCGATGTGAGTCATTTTCGTCGGATTCACATCCTGATGGATCTCCGGGTGCTCGTCTTTGAAGTTGTAGTAATTCACTATCTACCGAAATATCGAGTTAGAAGACTGAACTGATTCTTCTCGATTTCAAGTCAATGAAAAATATCTCGTTAACGGACCTTGCCAGGTTTCATAGCTAAATCTATCACTTCGTTAAACAGTGACACTATTTGTGACAAGATTGTGCGAATTGGAGACCTCGTAATCGAACAATTTTAAATATTTTCAACATCTGACAATTTTGGAATTTTTACAAATTAGGTGTAAGTAAATTTTTATAAGATTTTAATTAATTCATTTTTGTATTTGTTGTATAAACGGGCAGATCCTTTGTTATAGAAGATATAATAATAACGAGCACGCGTGTACGAGTGTGATAATAATAAGTAATAAAATGATCAGGAAACTATTATGATCAGTTTAAAGCGTTTTTAATACCGCTAATATTTTCAGAGCTGTTACAAATTGGTTCCAACCACGATTTGGAAGCGTGCATAAAAGGGCTTCGTTAAAAATGATTTAGAAATGGCCCCGACGACGCGAAGATGCGATTGCGAGGAGAAGAACCGGAGATCCCGACAGAGTTCATTTATGTTTCAAGCAGCGGAGTATTCGAAGCGGTTTAAAGCTCTTTTTAGGAGCTTGATGGATATCCCCGAGTCTTTTCCACGACCCACTGAACCTAATCTTTGGTTTGATATCCAGGGAAAAAATAATAGGGTCGACGCTTTTATCGCTACAAAGGCGGACTACTGTCCGAAAGTTCGGTACAATGAACACCCTGTAGAGGAAGGGAATCAGGATCTCGCAGTTGCAAACGGATATCCGAGACAGACGAATAATTAATGTCACTGTGGAGCGGAGAGAACAGCGAGGATGAGCCGCAAAAGCGTCCTTTTCGGGCTTCCTCGGGAATGTCAGACCAATTATTCGAGCGTTCCGCTTTGTCGGGGGAGAAGTCTCGCGGATCCAGCGAAATATTAAAGCATGCTTGCTACGGGAACGTGGCCGGGTCTTTTAACACGCACCCAGCACTATGTCCTCATAGATGGAATAGACTTACAGCTCCCCTTTTGCAATTCACTTCCTCGCGATACTTATTTTACAGTACCGCGTATACGCTGCTTAAAAAATTATAGCATGGACAAATCGATAAAAATTGGACAACTTTGACTGACAATAATTTCGCGAAAAATCATCGTAGGATGATGATTCTTTTTTTAAATTAAAGCTTGGAACCTTTACTTTAAGATGTTGTTTCCCGATTTTAAGTCCGATACGTTCTCGCTACTTCAATCATTTAAATGTGAGTCCATGTTTGTCATGCCGACGATACATGACAAAAATGCAAGGGTTGCTTTAAAGTGCTGTAACTTGGCGAGGAAAAATCGTAGCTACGTTTCTTCTTTTTAAATAAAGATGAAGAATCAAATTATATCTGGCTGCAAGCAGAATCTCCGGGAAAAATTTTACAAAGTCCGTGTATTTCGTCAAACTTAGCAATTTTTAATATGATAAACATGGCCTTACATTCATAGGGTTACAATAGTAAGGGTGCATCAAACTGAAAATCCAGAAAGACTATTTTATTGTAGAGGTTCCAAGCATTGTTTTAAAGAAAAAGTCGTCAACCTACGATAATTTTTCGCGGAGTTATGGTCGGTCTTTGGCCAATTTTTGTCCAAACTTTATCTATAATTTTTTTAGTGGAATATTTCTTCTTAAAAAATAAATAATTTCTTAAAAATAAAAATTCTTCTTTCATTATATCTAGTTCGAAATTAATTTTAAAAATCCTTCAAGTCAACGCATGTTTCACCCATTTTATCCGACAAGTATTCGCTTCGACTACCCCGTACCCTGTAAATGAATTCTTACCTTTACCTTCGCTTCGGTCTCGGCTTTTCCGTTTCGCCATCAGCCCGAATCTCGCCGGATCGCCGACGACGCAGACGGGAGCGCCGATCACCGACGACCCTCGTCAGAAGCCTCAATTTTCGCTTTTCTTTTCGCAACAGGCGTCGCCGAATAAATAAACAAACGTCGGGATCGTCCGCGTTCGCGGTCGCACTGTTTCCCCGGATTCGAACGACCTCCTTTCGATCGACGCGGGGGTCACGTGACACTGAAAGTGAGCCGCGACCGATCGATACATGGAATAATTGACTGCATTAAGCAATTAGCGCCCGCGTCCGCGATCCAGGCGTTCCGCGGAGAGCTGATCCGATCTCTAAATGGTCTTCGCTCGAACGCGGTACCCGCCGCGCCGCGGCGAGTAATTGTGCAACTCCCGGACTGTAGTCGCTCGATTAACGTCCTTTCGAAATGGAATTCTTTATTCGGAGGATCGCCGTGTGATGAATCGCGCCCGCCGCCGAAAATAGCACAGTCCTCGCCCCGGTGGAACTGCGCGAATCGTTATCCGAGATCTCTGTGATCGATCGATGGACTAACTTAATTGGCTGTGCGGTGAAACTGAGACACTCCCATATTTTATAAAAACGTTTTCTATTAGAAATTTGCTCGATGGGTCGATAGGAACATTTCATTAGCTGCGGCGTCAGGTTCAGGCGTTTCCAATCGTTATCTTTCGCAAACAGTTTCTGCTCGATTTTTTATCGAACCCTTTAACGCTTCCATTTAATTTAATTCAATTTAACGCAATTTAATTTAATTTAATTTATTTATTTTATTTACGTTATTTTCCGCTAACATTTTTCTGCTCGATTTTTGATCAACTCTTTGCCGCACCAATTTAATTTAATTTAGTTTATTTATATTTACGGGTAAGCACCCACTTTTTTAAATGACAAAACATGATAAACATGATAAACTATGAGAGTTGTCCTTACAGATAACTTTTTGTGCGAATATTATTGGCTAATATAACGAAATATGTACTTAACTCTAAGATAAAATAAGAACATTCTAATTCTGTTCCTTAATCTGAATTTCGAATAGATATTTACAGCTTCCGGCACGTTTTAATTCAATGGGTATATAAATAAGAGACTTTAATTATCTCAGTAACTGCATCGTCCTCAACTTTTATCCTTCAGCGGCATCTCGAACAATGTCTTCAACCCGACACTTTGCGAAGATTGCAGTCGCGTAAAAATTCAATCCGAAGACGAAAAAAAATCAGCAATGCCTCCGCTATTTAAAAGCGTGCTCGTAGAAATATTTCTGAAACGGCGATCGCTTCCTGAACGTTTTCGGAGCAACAAAACTCTCGAATTCCCCGGGAAAACGTGCAGCAAGATTCCAAAGGAAATTGTCTACAACGACTATAAATCGAAGGTAAAAGAAAATTTGAGCAACAAAGCTGAGGAACACTTAGGAATAATGTGTCGACTAAGCAAAATATATGATCTCAACTTGCCCCAAGGTCTAGCGTTCTTTTTTTTCTCCAATGATAACACGAAGCCCGGCCTGAGAATTTGAATTACAAATTCGCGGCGAGTAAAGTTTGCAACAACCAGCTGCGGAGTCGCGATCACCGAGCTGTATCCTCTGCGATTACCGAGCAAAAATAGATCTCAATGCTGATCGAAGGAAGCAAAGGGGAACGTTGACAAGAGAGACCGAGCGGGGAAAGCGGGACGACGTGGATTCGAACTCGACAAAACTGCATTTTCGATCGCTAGCCCGCAACTTGGTTCGCCTTGGCATGGTTGCGTAACTGTTGCAACTGGTCTTGCTCGGCGAATCGTGCTGCGTAGCCACCGGATTGCGAACGATCCGGTCGGCCACGGATCAAGAGAGCACAATCCCGATAAACTCTGCTTTCTTTCGATACTCGGCTGACATGCGGATACGTGATCGAGCAGTCAGCGACCGATGACGTCAGCCCTAATCATTCATTAATCGGCGGTTCGACGAAGAAATTCCGGCGGGATCCTGTCAAGAAAATCGAGATCACGTATTTTACTGGATGATTTCATTTCGACGATGTTTCATCGATTTCAGAATCGTTCTTGCGGTTGTAGGAATATTTTTTAAAATGATTCTCTTGTGTTAGATCACATCTGAACGTACCTCCGTCGATCGAATGACCGGTTCCGCGCTTTCCATTTTTTATTTATTCTTTTATTTGGTTATTCTTTTTTTCTTTTATTTATTCTTTGATTTATTTACTCTTTTTATTATTTATTTTTATGTTTTCATAATTCTTTGAATCATAATGCTGTTTCCATAGGATATTGTAGAATATATTACTTTATTCAAGCACACACTATTATAAGAACCGAGAACAATTCACATAAATTTAATTTTATAATTGCTATAAGAAAATTTCTATTTTTAGACCGCGATACTTTTACTGTTAAAATCTAATTTACTGTAGCGTAGTTGGAAAGTCCAAATTTATTTTGTTCACTTCGATACATCCGAATAAAAATTCATTTTCGAACCTGATCAAAGTCGATTTCAAAAGTCTTGAACATTGTAGAAATATTTCTATTCTGAGCACGATAACGGAAAGAGTTAATACAGACAATGCATAAGACATGCAATTCGATAAATTAGGATTGCGAATTATCAGTTACATTGTAACTGCAGTTCCCAGTGATCAGAAGATTCGCGTGCGGCTTAATTACACGGTTCCAGGATTTTTACGAAACGGCTGGCTCCCAATTATGGTTGTAATTCCGCTGTAACTTTCGCACGGCTGTTACAGCATTCGACCGAGCCGTTGGTACCATTAATCTCGGAGTTGTTTACAGTGTTACAACATTCGCGAACACAATTAGAGAGAGACGGGGAAGCGGCAGAACGCAATGCCGTGCAATGACGGCGAGGAATCGCTTCATTGTACAAAAAGGAATTTGCTGCGACGATTAAAGGGAGCAATAAGAAACGCTTGGAAAACAGAGCACAGGTGACTCTTGAAAAATGAACCGTAATCGATACGATTGAGATGCGTGTCGGTTTTCCAGGCAAGTTACTGCACCGTTTCTAAAGTCACCGTATATCATCCTCGGTTTTTTCTCCTCGAGGAAACATAGTCTCGCTCGAATTGGCGAGCATGCACTACTCCGGAACCGTTTAAGTGCAACATGCGTGTCAGTTAAGTATCGTGATTAGGCTTTTTGTGTCGAAAATTCACTGTCATTACGCGTCGGATCTGTCAAAATGAAGAGCAACAAAACAGAACGGCGCTTTACACGGAGAATATATCTCCGAGCGATTAACACTTCCTCTTTCGCGAAACAACCTAATTCTAACCAGACATAGTATTAGTTCAAAAAGATCGTAATGACTCTACCGAGAAATATTTTTTGTACAAAGAAATTATAATGCTTCTACGCGGGAATACTTTTTGTACAAAGAAATCATAATAATTCTAGTCGGAAATATTTTTCGTACAAATTATCATATGAATTGCAATTTAAATAAATTATTATATTACATTATAATGATTCTACCCAGAAATATTTTTGATACAAAGAAATAGTGACAATTCTACCGAAAAATATTTTTTGCACAGAAAAATCGTAACGAAACGATTTAATTTACCACTCGTGTTAATTTGTATTCATTAATACAAATCAAATTGAAAATTGAAGACAAATCAAATTGAAAATTGAAAACAAATCAAATTGAAAATTGAAGGCAAATCAAATTGAAAATTGAAGACAAATCAAATTGAAAATAGCAGAAAGGAATCGCAACGATTCTAGCCAGAGAGAATTGCGCATTCGAATGAATTTAATTTATCGCCGTTCAAGTTGATCAAAACACGTAACAAATAATATTGCACAAAAATATCTACGATTGTAATCATTATAATCCTTCGCCAAAACAAGAGCGTCCAAACAAAAGTGATGTGCAGTCGCTCGTTGCACCGGTCTAAGCAACATATATAAATATTTCATCAGAGAATTACAGATATCGGAGATTCTATCACTATCGTGTACAAAAATTCCGAGAAAATGAAATAGAATTGAAAAGTACCTGTCACGGTCTGTCCGAGAAATCTGTGAAAACGCAAAGAGGCACTAAAAAGCCGCGGGAAACGATCCAGACGGAAGAGGATCGACTGATAAACCCGACCGCAACTTACCAATCGATGTGCCCGGTTGACGTTAAAGTTCCTCACCCTGAGGAACCTGATCAGGAAGTCGTCGTCCATCCTGTGAGGCTGGCACTCGCCCCTCTCTGTCAAGCAGAACGTCCAGTTAGAGGACACACCCCCAGCGATCCGCCAACGATCGTCCTAACCATAGAAATTACCGTAGATCATGTCGCGGAGTTCCTGAATGGTCTGACACTTGACCTCCTCGGTCTCGCCCAGCTCTCTTCTGGCGTACTCCATCACTTCCGGCGAAGGTTCGCCCAAGTCCAGGCAGACCTCCTCGTCGTCGGGAAGCTCCTGCTCCTGGTCACCCGGTTCAGGCATCCCGTTCAGCTCGTCCTGCCTGCGTTTCCTCGCATCGATTTTCTCCCGGAGCAGATCCTCGCCGATGATCTCGAACTCGGAGCCGGTCTTGCCCGGGGCCACGGGCTCTAGGGCCGCGTTCTCGTCACCCTGCGGCATCGTGCACCCCAACGTCATCCACCGCGGGTCGAGAGAGCTAGCCTAAGCCTCCACTCGCGGCACTGTATCGCTCTTAACTCGCCGACTCGGTCCACGAGCACGCGGAATCGGCAAACTTCTGCGTTGGACGCGGTCTCATGCGGCTCTAGCGACAGTCACCAACGCGCGCGGCCAACGAGCCTGCCACCAACTATCAAACACCGGAGGGAACTGGTTTCGCTTTTGTCTTCTGCCTCCCGGCCTTCTCCGTGATATATGCTTCGCCGAGCTTACTCGAACCTTTTCTTTTTTCCTTCTATCGCCGCTGACTTCGCGTCGCTTCGAATCGCCGCCTGAAGGGGTGGCTAACTTTACGCGAGAGCTTAACGCCTCCTCCTCTGCCGATCGGTTTACGGGGATGGTCGACTGCGATTTTTAACGCGAGACTGTCGAATTTCTGCCGTCTTCAGGCTGTACTTTCAGGACCGATTTTGGAGGTTATTTTACTAACTTTAGAATTGGGGACAGCTAAATTTAGAAAAGGGAGCCTATAGGGACCATGAAAGAATTATTATTTACTGTGTCAAAGGTCTTGGTCTTTTTACTGAAAGGTCTTTTAGAACTGCCGACTGTTGGGAGATGGCTTCGCGGATCTATTACTATTGCTCACCGAAGAATAATTTTTAAGCCGACTTCGTCGATCGCTCTAGAGAGTAGCTAACCGTAAAATCAGTAAAGAAGTAGCCTGATGAATTTTCCCCCTTTCCTTAATAGGTCTTTTCGCACTGTTTAAACAGTAGATTGAACAGCTCGATCGCGCGAGGAATAGCTAATTTGATAGAAGAACGTCCTCGATCACTTCTTCTCCCTTCTTTGGTTATTAAATATCGAACGCTTCAGCTATTGAAGATAAAAAGCTCCTGGAATTTCCGTCTTCGGAGGCTTCAAAAATTTCGGTTCTTACCTCTTTCAGAAAATAGAAACACAAAAACAGATACTTCGCTGGAGAGACTGATCCTGCTCTGTTTTGAGAGCTTCTCAGAGCACTAAACGTGTATTCTGTTAATCTTCTCGCAGATCCACCATTAACTTCTTCGGTATGCGCACCAGCCAGTTATAGAAAGAGTTGTTTTCACCGACCATTGATCCTGTAGAAGTGGCGACAATTGTAGAATTGTAGAATCGTGCAGAAATTGCGAGATAATCGCGTGTTCTCTGTTTCGCGACGTCCGCGCGTTATTAACGAGGCTCTCGGCGCTGAGAGAATGTGATTCTGCGGCGTGGCGACACGCACACATGGGAAGATCCTCCTTCCGGTTCCCTTTTGCCGATATCTCTTTCGTTCGTTCGGCGAACGTGTCGAACTCGCAAAGTTTCCACCGGCTATGCAGTCATTCGCGCGGCTCGAGGACAATGCAGCGGCGCCTTTCCCCCGTAAAAATGTGATTCGCAAGGCCAGCCGATTTACGAGCTGTCCGCTGTTTCGCCGGTGCACGCTTCTTTCAACTGTTTGTCAAATTCGGTGACTCATCGGGACTGAAATTGTTCTTCCACGCTTTCGCGTTGTTCTGCAAATTGTTCCGCTCATTTCGAAAACTCTGCTCGATTTTTATCTAGTACGTTAACTATTTTATATGCATCGATCTTGATCCGATTTTTATTAATAAGTTATACTTCGACGATTTTTACATGCCAGTGATTTGTTTATATAAATAAATATTCTGCTGATTTTCACGAGCAAGCAATTTTTGCCGATATTACGGCGATTTTTATTACACGCGCGTAATTTTTGTTGATATTCTGGTGATTTTTAATGGTGATACGTGCAAGTAATTCTCGTTATTCCCATTATTTTTAGAACGTAACAATTGTCTTGGCGCGTTGTTCGAATTTGCTCTATTATTAACTAGACATAGTAATCTCTTTAAAAAAATCTTTGACAGCCCGATATTAATTCGATGGTTTTCTAACTTTCAGAATCTCGATACAGTCACCGAGATATTGTGGCAGAAGTTCGTTTTTGCAAATATTGATGGATATTGTATTAATAAGCGGCACGTCAAAATTAATTCCCTATTGACACAACCAGCTATAGTCAATCAATCATACGATTCTCAAAATAACCACAGAACATTTCCAATTAAATGCGCACCGCAACGAAACGTTATCAGCGAAAACACGATTCAGAAACTCGGTACAAAATCCACCGATGAAATGAATCGAAAAACAGCCCCTGTATTCTAAAAAATATTTTCTAGATTTATAATTTTAATATTCTAAAAAATATTTTCTAGATTTATAATTCTAATATTCTAAAAAATAGTTTTTTTTAAATCTCTATCTTCCACGAATGAGCAACTCCTTCAACCCTCGGACGGCAGACCATTTCCACAACTGTGCTATTAACAATATTTTATAACAATTCCGAGCATTGTTCGGTAATTTTTGCAAACATTTTTCTCTCTTGCAGACTCTCTGTTATTCCTAACGTAACAATTTATTTGATTCAATTACCAATAATAGTGTAATCAAGTGAACGATTTAAATACCCTGGGTCAAAATCGACACAGCCACCGCGTTGCGAGCGTTGAAGCAAGAACCACGGTAACTTTCAGCCGAGCGAAAGAATGTTGCTAGACATTGCTAGCAGGGGCCGAGTAGAAAGCAAATCTGCGGGTGGAAAATCGTGGGGACCGTTTCACAGAAAACGCGGGAACTTTCGTGTTTGCTTTGTTCCGGCACTTTCTTCGAGCGGAGAGGACTTCCGACGGTCGACAGCCGTTGCCCCGTTGGCGCACAACTTCTTTGTCTGATGGACGAAAGCGGCGGGCCCTGGTTCGGCGCGAACGTAAAAAAGAAGAAGAACAACGTCACGAGAAACTGTTCGAAAGAGATACCGTGGTCGCGGGACCGCCAGTGCAGCGACGCCGGTCGGTGATGCAACTAACTGGCCGCAACTACCGGGCCCGGCCTCGATGCACCGCACCGGAGCGAAATGCACCGCGGTTTCCCTCTTACCTGCCCGCCCTCGACTTTTGAAGTCACCTTACGTCACGAGCACGGCGAATTTCCCCTGGTTTCAGCGATCTCAGGGTCACCGATCCCTTCCACCATCCTTCCCACACAATCACGATTAAATACAGCCGTTTATTACATGCACGAATTAATTCGAACGCTGCTTCTTCGCGCACTTCTTGCGCGTGCGAATAATCTACAGCATTTACCGTGCAATTTTTAACGCTGAACCTACCACCATCAATCAAATCACCGGTTTCACGTTTTTTATTTCAGAATTATCGGCCGTAAAGTCACGATTATCCAGGAGTTCTTGACGAGTATGCTCGTAATGAAGAAAAATGGAAAAAGTTATGACGTTAAGAGGTATGTATATACTTTGATGTTCATTATTAAATGATATATTTCGCAAAAATATTATACTTGAACGAAATATCAAGGAAATTAAAGTTGTACAGTATAATTACTAGACTGCTGACTTTATGCATTTATGGTTATGGTTAAATATGGTAATATGGTTAAAAGAAACATGCTGATATATTAATTACAACTTATCAAAATTATTCGAGAGAGAAGGGAGATTCTCTCACGCAGACAATTTTTGTTTTGCATAAAGGTCCGCAGTCTAATGATTATTATAACTTCCACGTTTTTCAAAGTGATTGCATCAGAAAACTGGTTTAGAGTTTGCTGAACCGCCCACGGCGGTTATTATTTTGCATTTAGTTGTTCTGTTGCAGAAATAGCACCTAGCCGGCCGCAAATACGGTCTCATTAAAAAGCGAACTTGGTAATGCTCGATCGTTCTGCGGTTGACGTGCACAATAAAGAGTCGAGTTCGACGGAGTTCTAATTAATACAGCGAACGCGAAGAATTGATTTGTACATCCACCGGGTTACGAAATTGCCAAGCACGTTGCAAAATCCGAATAGAATGTAGTAGTTTGAGGGATTAGAATGTCGGGTTCACTCGTATTTTCCTCGTTAGATATTTGAATTCGTGATAGAAATGCTGTTGTGGGCTGTGATTGATGTAATTTCTGACGTGTACAAGTCGTCGTCTGGATTCTTTGACGAGCATTGACTGCGTGACTGACATTACCCCGGTGGGAAAATACTTCGCAGCGATTATGTCTCTATATATTTCTGTTTCTATCTTTCTCTCCCACGAGCTTCTATGCCCGGTGCTAACTAAATATTTGCAATTTTTCTTTACATTACACTTTCACTTTGCTGGAGTTTTTTTCCGTCGGAGTTGCGAAAGGGACTCGCGCGGGCGAATAATAATTGTTTATTTACTTCGTATTCCGCCCACAATGTCGGAGACTTTCTAAAATGTAGATAATCTTCGAGACTATTTATGATCCTTAGTAAGTTAACGAACTGTTTTTAAAAAATTTCGATTTTTCGTTTAATGGTTCTCGAGCGGCGGACGTTTTTCATAAAAAATCATAAAAAATCCTCGATATAATCATAAATATCATAAGTATGTTTAAGATAATTATGGTGATAAATTTATCGATTTATGTTTTAGTATATTTTCTTCAGATGCTCTTTCTCGAGACGTTAGTTTTTCTAACTAATAAATATAAATAATGCAATGCACTGTTATTATTATAGAACATTTTATTAAATTAATAAATTGTATTCACCTTTGAGTTACGATTTCTTCCATATCTGAGATGATTAATACTTGCTTGTCGCTATTAAATCCCACGCGACGATGAGGTTAGATAAATAAATCAAAACTTCGATTAATTTCGATAAAATCGAAATATTTTACTTCGATAAAGTCGAAATATTTCGGTAAAATCAAAGTATTTTATTTAATCAAATTACAGTTGAAGAGATAACTCGCATATCAACGATTACATCTCGAACGCTCTACGTTTCGCACATGTAACAGATCAATGTACAGATACATATTCAAATCTGAGCACATAATTCCGTCAGCCACATATTGGTGACACAACAGTCAAAGTGTTAAATCGTTGAACTGTAACCGATTAGCCACCCGTTTCCGATCGCGTTCAAGTCCCCCGGATCCTCCCCGAGCATAATTTCTCGGCACCGCGGAGATCATGCTGGTTATGCCAGGCTGAGTATCGAGGCGCCAATGAATCAATACCCGCGAAGAAACTGCAGAGACGGTCCCGGCGGTAACGAACGCTAATGGAGAAAGTTTCGTGGGTTAGACATAAACGCACAGTGGCCTGCATAAATGCATTAATTAACCGACACCCGAGAAACATTCCAAGGTCAGCCAGGTGAAGCGTTGCGGCTTCATTCTTCGGCACCGTTGGTTGGCCGGCCTCGTAGTCCGTCGAACGATCCGTCTCGATCCACCGAGCCTAACGTTATCGTTATCATCGAGACTATCACTGGCTCGCACGAACCCGTTCGGAGCGTCGAAGGAAACCAATAATTTCGCGGCTACGTTAATTACGACAGAAATCATTGTACAACGCTTTTCAGCTCGGTATGCAAACACTTTGCGGGGAAAGGACGATTTCTTCGAGAGTTTCTGCTGCTGGCTAAATTACGCTGATTTATGGTTCTTTGTCTCGGCGTATCGACGATCTCCTTCGGGATTTCTACGATTAATTAGCGCCCAGGTGAACGCCCGATGGAATTTTTCGCAGCAGGTGCATCGTGGCTCTGAAATCAACTTCTGACATCCGACAAGCTGACTGCGGATTTTATGACAAAAGTGAGTGGATAATACACGGTGACAGTTTTGGAAGAATTTAACTATTCGATTATTTCATTTATTTTACTTTATTATTTATTTTATTATTTATTTTATTATTTATTTTATTAATTTCAAACAGTGGACAAATTCGAACTTGTTAAAACTATTTCAACTTATTGAAATTATTACAGGAAGAAATCAGATTGTACTTGGCTCTCACATTTTGCAATCGATATAGACAACTTTTATTTAGCATAAAGATCCGCAGTCTATTTATAACGCGTTAGAATTACGCAACAAAATTCCATTCATTTCTTGTTCCTTGCAATCGATGCACGACGTTTTTATTTCGCACGAAGATCCACAGTCTGCAGGAGAACGTTTATGCGAACGAAATTTTCGTCGATGCATGGTTTTGTGAATGGTGATCGAGCTCCTATTATCTGAACCAGTACCGAACTCTAATTATATGGAAGTCAAATATATGATGGTCTCTCAGCTATTGCCATAATCCGAGGGCCAAGCAAGACGTATTATTGAATCCACGTATTTGAACGTGAATTGCAGTTATTCGAACGCAAAGTTGCACGAAGTGGGGGCAGTCGGTCGTGTCCTATTACATAAACCGTTTAGTTGTATGAACTGCTCGTCTCACGACTAGTTCTCATAAATGGAGTTCTATTGTACCGATGAGTAGACGTCAGTCTTTACGCATTTACGGCACGTGCGGATTTTTCAAACGCGAGAAAACGTATAAATTATCAAGATCCAATAGTATTTTTACTTTCGCATTGGAACGAGTAATCTGTTTATTGAGATAGCAAACTTTTCTGTGATTACAATTTTTCTAAAATAACGTGCGACAACGGAATCGACGAACGAAACGAACGAAAGTCGCATAAAGATCTGCACTATACTAATTAGTAGTACTCAATTTATGAAAAATAAATGATAAATAAATATAATATAATACATTAAACAATTTATGACAATACATAAAATATTTTATTTAACCGAAGTAACAAGATAAATTTCGATCAGTAAGTCAAAGTATTTTATTTCGATAAAATAGAAGTATTTTATTTAATCAAATTATAATTGAAGAGTTAAGTTCCATGTCGTCAGCCATGTCGTAAGTCATGCAAAAATTTCATTTAATTGTCAGAAACTAGATAATCAAATGATATTGATATTCTGGGTTCAAATAGACCCGATCCCTGCCGTCCATGTCTTACAAGCAATCTGAATCGTGTCACCAAACAATAAATAATTTTCATTCCAAACGATGAGTCACAGCATTCGCGATCGAACGAAGCGTTATTTGGTCTCATAGATTTGTCTTTGTTCTCCGGCGGATCGACGAATCGATTGCAGAATTCGTGTGCAATTTTAACGAAATCGTCGTCGAGATTTCGTGGCAGCTGAAATTCGGTTTATTATTGGAGGCACGTTATCGTGCGGTAAAACGATCCAGAAACTGCGTCCACCGTCGCGAGCGCATTACCAACGGCATCATCGGGTTGCGAAATGTGTCATGGTCATCCTGTTGCATCCACGGCTCGATGCTTTCGCTAACGACCGCGTCGTACGCGACTTTTGTCGTGGGTGGTGCGTTCTGTTACACGTGCTCTCGGGAGAAGGGAGAAAGGAAAAGTGAGAATCCCGGTGCGGCTCTGCAGAACGCAACTCGACTCGGGAGAGCCCGTCTCTGCGTTGCCATCGAGCCTGTCTCTGGTCCAAGGACAAATCTACTTACCCCAGATGCGAACAATCGTCGCGATACCGACTAGTTCGTTATCATCGCCACTTGACATCTATCAACTTTTCCTAGTCTGCATTCGCAACTTATTTATTTATTTATTTAAAGAACAGACTTGTTCCAGATAAACACGTTCTCTAATAAGAAGTAAAAAGTAATAAATAAATCCTATTTTGTATTAGTAATGAAACTTTTTAAAAAACGCGTCGAAGTGTCTATCACTTCGTGAATGGGTTAATGCACAAAGTATAGTCGTAGATTGTAGACTCGGTTTTTAAAGGACTTTGATTTCGGAGCTAAGAAGTTCAACTGCCATGCTAATCAAATATTTTGAGGCTGCAAAGTTCGATAAAAATGTTAACACTATTTTTTGTCACTTTTTTCACAAAGGAATTTACTCGCTGTTGTATCGAAATTTATAAGGCGTGCGCGTTCGGTACTTTTCTGCCACGGTATAAAGATTAAAAGGGTCGGGAAGGTTTTACGACCAATCCGGCGTGGTTTAATAGAGTAATAAACGGATATGCGTTTAGGAGAAACGATAATAAATGAAGTAGGTACTAAGGGAGTTGATCCGATTTCATGATTCTATTTTATTCATATAGAACGTTTATTGCTGCATAACCTTCGTCCTTAAACTTGAACTGCGTCGACAGTCGATTGAATAACGATTTAAACCCGTTGAAACGTGTAGGAGTAGTGACGCTGGTTACTGTAGGGTGACCATTTGCTGTGGCCTTGGTTTGTTTTCGGGCACAATTAACTTCGTGTTTAACAAATCAGACATATTAAATATTTTTATTCTTTTATCTTGATTACTTTTTAACAAAAATTGTCTGTTTATCGAATAAGACGTATTAAATATTTTTATTCTTTTATCTTGTTTATTTTTTAACAAAAATTGTCTGTTTATGGAATAAGACGTATTAAACTCTTTCATTCTTTTATCTTGTCTATATTCGAGTAAAAAATTTTCTGTGCATCGAATCAGACATTAAATTTTTTAATTCTCTTATCTTGCTTATTATTGAATAAAAAATTTTCTGTTCATCGAATAAGACGTATTAAATATTTTTATTCTTTTATCTTGTTAATTTTCGAATACAAAAATTTAATACATCTTCTTGAATGAAGTTAATTATTCTTGAAAACAAACCAAAGGCACAAAAAGTGGTCACCCCCATCCACCAGTAATCAGCTACCCTAATACTTATCTCACATTGTTTAGCAGTTCATTAACCCGAATTTTTATTCATAGATCTTATTCCGATAAGTTGATATTTAGATAAATTTCCATTTGTTTCAATATTTATTCGATCATACCAAATAGAATGTTACCTAACTCTGCCGGAGTTGAATAAAATATTGTCAAGCCATGAATTATGCGGCTCTCGAAATCGATTTTCAACCCCACCGTACATATTATTACCTGCACATAACAGCCGATGCTATCGTATTGCAATCACGGTCCGCGATCATCCCGAAATGAATAATTTGTTGGGCTTTCGTTCCGCCGTTATTACCAGTATCGACAACCGAAGCAAACGCAACCATTGTTCCTCGAACTGGTGACTCCTACTCGCTACTTAAAATTGTTACGTAACGTTTCGAGATAATTGTAGCATCGCCAAATTTGTTTATATTGTAAAGCTGTTAAAAGCGTCATTATTGCACGAGTCCCGAAATTCAATTTCATATTATATAAAATGCACTTGAGTCGCACAAAATGAAAATACTGCAAGTCAGAAAAACAATTTCGAAGAAACAGTTAAAATAGCTTCGACTGCAAAGGGTTAACCCATTAAATACATTATTGTATTAATTAATCTAAACTTTAAAAAAGAATTAATAAATTTTGTTTACTGCTCGTTCAAGAAAAATTAATTCCGACCAGGGTGACACCTATATATAAACTTAATACGACCGCGAAGGGTTAATTACTAGACTACGAATTTTATGCATTTATGGCAAAAATGGAATAGTGAAAATTGAAATAGAGAACAGATTATATGGAAATAAGAATGTTGATGCACCAGTTTCAGCTTATTAAAATTATTTACGAATATTATACTTGGCTCCTTTGGCTTGTTATCGGTGCGAATAATTTTTATTCTACATGAAAATCCGCAATTACGCTTGAAAATGACCAAAACATACAGTAAGCCCCACTAGCCTATCGCGCGCGCACCAGAAACGACACGCAATTCGTGCGTTAATCGTCCTGACTGGCGAGCGCGTGCTGCGCGATGCAGTAATCTTTTGTTACGTTCGCCGACGCAACGCGCGCAGAAGAGGCGTCCGATTACTGTTGCTTTCTCTGTCGCGTCGCAGCGTTGCCGCAACATCGACGCTTTTACCCCTCTCGTTACCGAGGGTAACCGGTAATCATTCGACAAGTCATCGAGTATCGTTCGGTCGCGGTTCGATCGCGGCGTGTTGCAACCATTTCGACCGCGAACGGTTCTGCTCACCGTCCCACGAAATTCCCTCCGCCGATCCAAACACCATAATTTCTCTTAAGTGCTGCACGCCGACTCCTAAACTGCACTTTTACTTCCTCGTCGTTCGCATTTCTAACTTTAATTTCGTCCAGACGCGCGCTTCCACTTTTACAACGACGCCAATTTCGAGCAATAAGCATCCTCTCTTCCGCTGTAATTTTTGTAATTTCAGTGCGTCATGTAATACGACCAGGGCCAATCGTCTCTTCTAAGTTTCTCCTCCGTTTTGATTTCGTCGTTCAATCGACGGTGCTCTGATTTCGTAATTTTCCGTCTCGTTTGATCTTCCTCGAATCGCCTGTCTCCCCAGTGCCGAGAATAACCGAGGGCTAATCATCTGTTTCTTTGGTGCATTCGCTGAAATCTAGACACTATGACTCGTCGAAAGTGAACAATATTCTCCAATTTTCTCTTTCGCTTGCGCTCCTCTGTAAAAATCAGTTTTCCTTCGGCGGACACGTTTTCTTTAAAATTATTACGATAGATTGTAATAATTGTAATATTGCAATACAGTTGTAATCATTTGCAATGGAATCGTAGCTCTTCCTATTACAATTTGTATTTCAATAGTTTTTCTACAATCTCGATACTTGAAATCCGTTGAAGAAGTAATTTATCTTCGGTACAAATAACACCGAATCCCTTTTCATTTCAACCCTTTGTACTCGACTGGTGACTTCGACTCATCACAGAAAATTGTTATACGACGTTGCAAGCTAATTTCAACATTTTGTTTATATTTTAAAAATTGTCAAAAGTGTAATATATATAAAATGCGCTTAAGTCGTGTAAAATAGAAATACTGTAAGTCGAAAGAACGATTTTGAACTCAGAGTTAAAGTGGCTTCGAGTGCAAAGGGTTAATCAGTTACGATCATTTACCAACACGTGTTTATCAGCCAAAATTGATTGCTAAGATTACGTACAGTTCAGTCAATCAATAGCAACCTTATAATTCGCTACACTTGTCTTTTCAACACTTTGCCATGCACGGATTACATTTTAAGACATGCGTCAGCATTTTCGTAAATGTCACTTACTATGATACTAACCCACTTAGCTGTGGCTGGGCAACCATAGAAAGTATTCCGGCTTAATTGTCAGTTTTATTCGTTTACGGTCTCGAAGCGGCGGTTCGCGGTACACGCGCCGGAAATAAAGCGAGATTAAAACGGCGCCGATCCGGGACGCGTGTGGTTAAATAATAGACGCCTGATATTCTGTTTCGGCTCCGGTAATGCCCCGAGGAAAATATCGCTGGTAAAACGCTTCCGTTGAAAGGTGCATTTGAATTTCAAATGAACGAATCAGTTTGAAACTGGCCAACTGATCCAGCTACGGGCAGATATAATTTATTGATGATCATGGGCGCAAGAAAACGCCGAAGAAGATCATCGACTATGCATGTCGCGGACAGTTGATGGTTTTATGGCAGGCGTTAATGTGACCGCGCGGCTCGCGGGACATCTTTCTTCAGCGAATGTTTAACCTTCCAGCGCGCCCGCGGCAAGAAACTCTCCTGCTCGTCGTTCGAATCTTTGCTGTCTTACACTTTTCCATTTTATTGTTCAACCCGCACATTCGCGTCCAGATAACCAGAGACGTTTACTAAAAAACGCGATATCGAATTATCCGGTAAGAAAGCAATTCGTTTTAGAAGATTCAAATGCAATTTTTAAAAATCAACTTTTAGATTTGAGTATCCATTGAACATCAATTTTTCTGCGACCTTTCAGTTACAATATGACAGTAGACATAGTACGCGGTAGACAGCAGATACCAATTTATACTGATTTACAAAAGTGATTTCAATTTGTAAAGTACGAGAAGTCCCATATATTGTCAACAATTAACACTTTCACTGCCACGGCACCTGTGAGTGGGTGACGATATTATTTCCTCAGATTAGGAAATTAATTACGATTCACTAATTTTAATAATAATACCTGTTAAGTATCAATGTTGTTCCGTTTTCTTAAGTGGAAATAAAATTCTGTCCTTTTGTTGCTAACATTTAAGCGCTGATGTAAATATAGACACATTATAAACATCAATTTTATTTCTCCCCTAAGAAATTCTTCAATCGAGAATCATTTAATCATTGTTACTGTGAAGACGAAGGTAGAATCGCAAAATGTACGAATGATTGAACAACGTAATCGAAGTCGTACAACTTCATGTTGCAATTTTAATTGAACTCGATAAAATATTTTATGAAAATTTTGTTCGCTTCGCAAAGTGCTAATTTATGAAAAATAAAAATTGCCTGGATCGTCATTTCTTAACTACTTTGTTCATTAATAAATATATGAAATCCGCGGTCTGCGCCGACAAAGGGGACATACGAATGTGTCACACGTGCCAGGAACGTGTTTTCTCTGTGTGAAATCGAGCTGAGAGTAATGGGATTAAGAAATAAGCGAGTCGTATATGGATCATTGGAAAGCGAAGTTGAAGCTGAATTTTCACGTAAAAAAATCATATGGGAAAGTAAGCAGACGTACCAGTCGAGAAAAAGTCGTTCATTTCTGGGCTTCTCTCACACAGCCACCTATCACAGCGAGAAATTAATTGCGGGGAGCACCGGTGTTTCAGTACAGAGAATCGATCTTGACAATTCGATGACACGAGACTGTGACACATGTCAATAAAACGTCCAAAATAACACGTTCTAAATTTTCAATAAAATCCGAATTCTCGGAGGCAGCCTAGATTCCGAATAGGCGACGACACCTGGTACATCGGGACTACTACTAGGACACCGGTGGATAGAGCCTTTGTTCAGCCGTTGGTCAGAAAGCAGCCGAAGCTGGGAGAGGTTAAGAGGGTCAGCCGAGTTTCTGGAGCACTCGGCAGCCACGCGCGCGACTAAATATCCTGGGAAATCGAACGGTGTCCGACAACGGGTACTCACCCTGATCCTCTTCGGCCGGCCTGTCAAGGACGAGCCGCGGTCCAATCGGTACAGCGATCCTGCGTGCACTGCGACCGCCGGAGAACCCACTGGGCTGGTTTCTTGCTTCTTCCGTGTTCGCACAGAGATCTTGCGAGCGAGAAAGTTCCAGGGCCGTTGCAGCACAATCGCCGGAACGTCACGCGAGTTGTGTCGCCCACCTGGGGCCGGAGAAAGGGGAGGCGAAGTCACCCAGGCGTCCTCCGTATCCTCGCGGTCCTTTTTCCAGACGAATCGTGCCGCTCCGAACGGAGTTTCTGCCGACAGTGATGCTATCTGGCCGAGAAGTTTTCGCGCATTTCCAGCATTCGCACATTGTTGAAGCATGGAAACGAGCGCGTTAAGGACCATCGATCACATTGTTGTTCTACCTTTGCTCGAAAAAGTCCGCCAGTTGGTTCGTCTTACTGCAGCTGACACTATGCAATTTTGTGCAGTTAGTTCAAGAATATTGTTTGCAAACGCTGAAGTTTGCATGCCGTTCGCGGTCTTGGACTTTTAGGGCAAGGATTTCTGGGAACTAGCTTTTAGGTGCTCAAACGAGAGGGCATTTTTGTCTTGATTTAAAGACAATTTTTATGCATTCACGTTTAGCTGAGAGAAATTGTAGGCAGAAATTGAAGTTAATAGTCCAATCGAATTTTATGCTGTTTTTGGACGTGCATTTTTATTTAGTTACGCAAAGACTTTTAGAAAATAGTGTAGTCTCCGTCGTGTTTCTGAAAAGATAGAACATTTTTGTCGTGATTTTAACAATATATCGTTTCGGAGTAGCAGACAATTTTTAAAGAATTTCGGAAGCTGCAGTTAAGCCGACTCGTTACATTTTTCACTGCGACGAGTCGGCTTTGGAAATTCCTAAGAAATCAAAGGATTGAGGTACCGAAACGAGTCTTACGGCATCTTGTCGAGAATCCTTCGAAGAGCGGAGAGATGCGAAGTTGATAGAACGGAGAGCTGCAAAGGTCAATTCGGTGCAGGATGAAAGACTCGATCGAGGTTTCAACTTGCGCATTCGTCTCACGACGTGCAGCCTTTTTCAATGTTGCAACACAACGATGTTATCGAATTCGAGAAAATCCTTGCAGCACGGTATTCCCGATGCACACGGGAACACGAGAGTTCAGAGAAAAGGCAACCTTTGCCAGGGAGACGTTAAGTGCAGAATGACAGTGCTCGATGCACGACAATGCAGACGGTTGCAGTGAAAAGCAGCAGCCGCGATGATCGTACGGCGTTATCAAACGAATCCGCGGGCTGGAGGTGGATGGTTCATCGATCACCTTTTACCGGGTCGAAGAAAGGGAAACTCTTACTTCCTGTATGCTCACGATGCAGCGTTGCAGCGTCTCGGCGCAGAGCCGGTGCCGGTGCAGCGGCGCGCCGGTTCGGAGTTCAGAAAAATTTCGCGATTTCCCTTTCTACGGTGTATGCACAGAGCCGTGGAACCGGTGCCATTCGGGACGCGTGCCGAGCACGTTACAAGACGTAAACTTAAACGTGACAGACGTTCTGTGATTGACTATCGTTGAAACGCCGGCGGCCAGTGCGCGCCGTGAATTGGTCCTCGCAAAAACCATCATCGTACGATTCCCACACGCGTCGCGTGACGCAATCGTCGCGGGATCGGCCGGATTATATAAATATGCAGTGTTAAAAAATCAATTTCACTTTCACCGGTGCAGAACGATACGAAAAGGAAAGAAAAGCGCCAGGTATGCAAATTATGCGCGTACTGGGTCGGTCACCTGGGTTTCTGTGCTAATGGTTTCACGAGTAGCCATCCGAAACGAACGCCTACCATACTCGTACGAACGATTCTCTGTTCTCCATTCCTCTAAATGGAAATATTGGTTATTTAACATTCTCGCACGTACAACTTCGCTTTGCTCAAACAGCGCGATTGGATACAACACTTTAATCTTATGAAATTTTCAAGATTCTTGCTAACAACCTCTGTTTCATTTTAACATGACCAAACAACTTACATTAATTTTAGTAAATTTTAGACTGTTATCAACAACCTTTGTTCATTTTTAATGCGATTAAATGAAATCCTTTAATGGCATTAAGTTTAAATATTTGAAAATATTTTATGAGATTAAAATTATTATTAATATTATAATTAAATTAAAATTATTATTAAAATTATTATTAAATTAAAATGATTATTATTACATTAAAAATCGAGCAAAGTTGTATGGCAGCAACTGCTTTCTCAACGTTAAAAGTTAATTTGTAATTCCGAGTAGTGACAATCGTAATTAGAATTGTAATTTCGTGACAGTGGCAATCGAGCTGTTGAATAAACCATATTCGATTTTCTAACAGGATTAACTATATTTCAGATCAAGATTAAAGTGTTCCGTACTAAATTTCAGAGTCGCAGCATCCGTCGCAGATTCGAGATATTCCCACTTCCGAAAGCAGCGGAACATTTCGGAGAACGCAGTGTGAAACGTTGCTCGTACGTGATAGCCTCAATTGATAATGGAAAACTACCTACCGTTCACGCGTCAGGAACAAGAAAACGTCTTTCCGTTTCATGATGACACGTGGGACGAATACAAATGAAGCCAACGAGACAGACGTGCATGATTTTCTGAAGTTTTCTTGAGTCACAACTGC
The DNA here is from genome assembly GCA_028455555.1 of Augochlorella aurata. Lineage (NCBI taxonomy): Eukaryota > Metazoa > Arthropoda > Insecta > Hymenoptera > Halictidae > Augochlorella > Augochlorella aurata. Next base: position 8,067,958 of record CM052157.1, on the reverse strand, counting down.
TCGTGGAACTTCTGTCTACAAAGTTCAATGAAGCCACCGGTGAAAGGTACTCCGAGAACATCGTCAAATATTATTTTTACGATCCAGAAGATCGTTTCGTATTTGATTCATTTAACATCTTAATCTCTTAGATACGAGTTCTGATACCACGTTGGCTCCGCGTAATCCCCGCCCGAGGCGGTGATCGGTGCATTCATAAAAAAGATCCGCTTATTGACAGCGAACTGCATAATTTACGCGCAAAATTATGAGGTTTATGTACAGAAATATGTAAAATTCAAACAGTTTGTTTCGATGGCGGATCGAACTTCGAACTTCAATTACACGCTTCGTGAGTCACTCGAAGGTCGACCTATCCTGTCAGAAGATTATCAGCGGAGAAATAATGTATTAACAAACTACCGCATTGTTATATAACGCTCATTGGAATCGATGTAATTACAGTGATCAATGTCTACGGCAGTGGCTCTCAGTGCACGAAAGTTGATACCTACGGACGTCTGTAATTTCATTATTCAGGAGTGGATTAATTGGCTCGGAATAACGCGCGGATGACGTTAACGAGACAGCAAGACAAAAATGCCAGGTGCCCGGACACGTGAACGTCGAAAATTAAACTGCTGCGACGGCGTGGAAACAAAGTTGCGCCAGCGTTGTTTGCACCTGGCCAACAGGGTGTCCCCGAGTAATCAGTCTAAAGGACGTCAGCTGGATGTCCTTCGACGGTTCTTTATTCCTTCGCGTATTTTTACACCGAGATTTATGATCTTCCTTTTACCGTCGGTGGCGACTGCGTGCACGTATCGTGGCAAACTTTCGCGCGACTTAACAGAGCAGAGATAACAACGCGCAGCCATTAGCGGCAACATCGAATTTCTTCGATGCCAGTTGCTCGAAACATTCGTCGAACATTCTAGGAAATTTTTCTGAAAATCGCTCGACGTACCTGTTGATATTTTACGGTGATCTTACAATTTTATTTACCAAGAACTGCGATCACCGTCGAGATTAACACTTGTGAAGGCTCTTTCTTAAGAAACGACTGAACGAATTCCTCTGATCGAGCTCGTGTTAAAAATGGTGGAATATTTAAATAAATTCAGTCTCGTCATTCTTATAAGGTAAGACACGTCGGTCACCTTCAGCGTTCTGTAGGTTTAGCGTTGATTGTAGATTTTTTACATGGTTGATTTGACGTAACATTTCAGATAAAAAGACGACCACCCAACGTAATTCCAATATCATCGCAGCCTGCGTGCACACGAACATCCCTTAATAATTTACGCTCTTCGACCCAGCCCTAATTGCTCCGAAGACCTTCAGGTTGCTCGACACAACGTTAACGCAACTATTAGGGGCGCAAATTAATTTGCTGCCTTTGGACGCCGTCGGTGCTAACGAGTCTGTTAACCTACGTGTCGGTGACCTAATATTCTACCTATTTCTGTATTGTACACTGTATTGTACACTGTATTGTACATTCTCTTTGCTATACCAAAACTTTTCGGATGATTTCGAATCCAGGAAATGAAAGTAAAATATTTGACGCTTTCTCGCCGATCCGTTCTTCGAATTATTACGCTTTGCTTCGCATTTGCGGAAGATTGAACGCAAAATGGGCTTGATAGTTGTTATAAATAAAGTTCCAGTATGCGCTGGAGCCTCAAATAAAATAACAATTTTATTCGTTGAATTCGCAGGTCAATAGGCTATTCAATATTCTCCCGGCCAAAAAGAAAAACGATTTTACAGGCTACTCACCGTTTCCCGCAGCCTTGTTCCACCCTTAGGGACCACAGCCTGCACCCTGACCAACCCCAACGCACCACCGGCCGGATCACACCGGTTTACCGCCAAGTTCACCGTCGATTTATTTATAAACACCGGTAACCCGCTCGTCGACGCGTCCTCCGATAAACAAACAACCCCCCGCCCCTGTTTTGGGAGGGGCGCAGGGATCGATAAGCAACGGGGTTGTAGCAGAAGCCCAGCCTGTCGATAAAGGTATCGATCAATTTTGATAATATCTTCCAGTTTTTCGTTCGTCGATTGTTATACGCGTGCAAAATTTGCAGAATCTTATTTTCCGTTCAATTGTTGATTATCAAAATGTTGTGACTTCTTTAAAAATAATCGTACAATGATTAGCCTGAGCTGATTTGAAAGCTGAAGGCGTCTATTTTTGTACTGATTTATTCATTTTCTTATAGTAATTAATTTTCTCGATAGTAATTATTACGAAATATGGCGGGTGCGAGATCGGAGACATGTTTTTTCGCGAAAACGCTGCAAATTGAATCGACCGTGGAAACGATGGAAAATATTTTTTCCTGTTAAGACTACAATGGATCGGGAGATTGAAGTCTCCCCTTTAAAACGAGTACTTAAAATTCCGCGTACGATTTTTTCTAGCCGTTTCACGGAACAGAAACGAGGACGTGTAAAGCCCTCACGGCGTGCCTGCTATTATTGTATAGTTGGGAGCACACCTTCCATTCAAAGTCGAATAAAACGACCAGCAAAAAGGTCGTGTATGAAGTTCCATGGTGTCCTCATAAAGGGAATGGTTCGATCTTCAAATTCATGGTCGATCGGATCACGAACAAAATATTCTGTACAACGTTTTTCCACGCAATTCTGGTAACATTATAATCACCGGGCTTCGCAGCTTCGTATTTCTATGCTTCAAATATAAATCGATTTATAATTAACCAATAAACTATAAATCTGTGGCATTGTATGCACGGTGTCGGATGTCTTTTGTTACAGAAGAGCTTGTTTAAAACCGGATGAAATGACTTGTACTTTTTCGAGACGTTAGAAAAAGTTGATCATTTTTACTTCTTTCAGTGACTGTAGTTAATTATTCAGCAACCTGTTTCGATATACAGGGTGGCCCACGCAACTTGTGCATCTCCTATAACTTCCAAAATATGCGTTGCAGGAACAAATTTTGTTTACAAAAGTTACATGGTTTAAAGTGGTACGTTATGTGATCGATTTTGTTTTTTAAAATAGAGAACTATATTTTTTATATCAAAATATGAAGGATATTGAATTATAAGTAAAAAAGTATCGATTTTTGTTAGCTCTAAACCTAATAATAATAATTAAATCTAATAATAATAAGTTTAGGGCTAATAAAGGTCAATACTTTTTCACTCAAAATTCGAAATTCTTCCATATTTCTAAACAAAAAACATAGTATTCTATTTAAAAAAACAAAGTCAACTTCCAAATCTCCGAAACGCCTCTACCAATAAAAAAACAAATGCACTACATAATGAACCCCCATAAACCATGCAACTCTTGTATATAAAATTTTTTCGCATATTTTGGAAGTTACAGAAGTTGCTTGGGCCACCCTGTATAGTACGTAACGATCAGCGAGAACACGTTTGTTAAATTGTCTTCGCAGACTCAGATAAAAAAGCGCGAGATTTCTTTAGTCATTCCAAGTGCCAGCAAAAACAAGATAGACATTTTGATGATTAGACTACTTCTATAACCTAAAAATAATACGATTCATTTTTAACTTTCAGGCCAGTTCTAAAGAAGATATTGAGTTTTAAAGAATGTGCGAACAGATTCCTCCGGTTCTATAATCTACGATAAAGATCCAACAAATTCTGTAGACTAATTAAAAGCAGATCCTCGAAGAAATGTAACAACGATCGATCCAGCGGCCGATGGAGCTCGCCCGCGCAAGATCGATTTCAATGATCATGTCTCCACTGGCTTGTCATGCTGATGAGTATCAATCGGAAGGGTGGGGGAAATCGGTTTAAAGTAGGGAAGGTCAGAGCTCAAACGTGCAGGCAGTCGAACGCGTTTATATAGAAGATAGGGTGCCGGTTCACGCATCATCCATTACCGGGCGACGATTCGTTTTCGCCAGACACGCGTGTTCCCCGGATCGTCCCGCGACCAACGAATTCTTCATCCCTTGATCGCTCGATCCATCGTCGCTGGATCACGTCCGCCAATTTCGACAGCACGGGTGAGTGGACCATTGCAGCATCTGGAGCGTGCGGAGCCGCGAAAATCGTCCGTTCCGTTCGAACGGAAACGCGTGTGTCGTCGATCTAGGGAATTTCCGATGGATCTCGCGTTTTTGGATGCTCGAATTTTCCCGTAAGGAACAGTGCTCCCTAGTGATTCCCGGTGAACGAGTGAAGGGTGAACGTTTAGGGTGATTTATAGCGTCACTGTCGCCGCTTTCGTGGCCGTCGATCTTTTTGTGGCCCATCAGGTATGTTTCGGAGGATTCGTCGAGTTCTCCGTGGCTATCTCGGCTTCAGAATTTTGAATATTCGCAGTCGAATTTAGACTATAATTAATCTTTAAAAAGCTATAATTATCTTCAATCGATCTTCAATCGCCAGCCGAAATAGTTAGCCATTTATAAGAGGATTCGCATCGACTATAAAGATATCTGATCACAGAATTAACAATAAAGCTACCAAATCAATAAAAATGACTGGTCCCTAATTTTTTCTTTTACAGTTCCTGTTGTTACGAAAATATTTCTTGGAGAAATGATTAGGCAGACTTCTTTATTGAAGTATATCTCGTAATATAAATCATAAAAAGTTCAAATAAATCCAGACTTGGTATTATTATAAAACAATGTACACGTGTAGAGCTCGGTAGCTCTAATGTTAATACAAAAGCGTTTGAACGAATCCAAAATCCGGCAAAAGTCCGAACGGTGAACATGTCCAAACAATTCCCAGCGTGTCAACCGCGAACACGCGGATTCCGCGATGCGTTTAACAGCCACTCGCATTATTTTCGGCCGGACGAACCCGCGCAGCTGACGCTTCCGGAAGTCATGCTGGACTTGTTGCACGTGTCGGACCTAGTCCGAGACCATGCGCTTCCGGTACGAAGCGACGTTAATTCGACAGAAAATTGTCGCAGGATTTCCGAGCGTATTTTTCACGACAGCATTCGTCGGTCGACTTTGTCCTTGGTTGTTCCTCGCGTTAGCGGTTAATTGCAAATCATCTCTCCCGACTTGGTCTACGACAGCGCCAACCGGCCGGCAGCCGCCATTGTGGTGCTGGTTTTCGATCGATTGTACCGACTGCGTCGCCAGTAAACGGCGACTGCAGTTTCGCGGCCTGTCCAGAGGAAACCAGCGTCTATTTAACGTCCTGGAGACTCGTCCGTTTCGAATTTGCTTTCTCCGTTTCGTGGCTGCATCCTGCAGAGTGCAGTTCCCGGGTTGTCATGCAATCTTCGGACGAGATGATCGAGGAAGGTATTATATCTCTTCTTAATTATCGAACCAGGATCCTTAATTGGCTCGTGGGAATAGAGGAACTTGGTCAGTGAAACGCGAACTGCAGTATTTGAATTGTTTGACTTCTTAACGCTAGGATTAAATACCAATAATGTACATTGTTCTTGTTACTCGAGCTTCGTACAATTCGTGTTAATAATAGAAGTTTTAGTAAAGAAATTTATCCGGGAATTTCTAATAGAAACGTTTTTGTAATATGAAGAACTGTAAGATGAAAAATCAGGCGGTTTGGTAGTTCTAGTGTTAAAGGACCCGATGAAATTCAGTTTAACCGGTTACGTTGCGATAATTATGATTAAATTAATTATTAAATTTTAATTCAATTATTTGGTGATCAATTAATTGATGAAAACCTTACAAACTATTTTCGCTTGTTTCCTGAAATCATACAAAATTCACAAACGTTAAACTGAACCAAAAGTTCCATTTTCCTTTTGCGAATTCCTCCAAAGAACACAAATTTAGTAAAAATTCTACGGAATTTGCAAACAAGTCGATGATCTTGCACTAAACGATGCATTTTTGATTTGTATAAAGTTGCTACAATTTCATTTCGTGCGTGAAACCCGAAAAATCACCGCTGCCTCGGAAGGGCGACAGTTTTACTTTCGTTTCTGTGAAAGAATCCTCGCGAGAAGTGATTTTATCAGCAAGCTCGATCCTGTTCACGGATCGCACGCTAGGATTTGCCGCCGAGTCGATGGAAATTAGGCGTCCCTAGCGCAACGATAGCGCGAACAGTGGTGCCAACGTGCATTCTTCCCGAGGAGTAACTTGTCAGCGAAATGGCCCACATAATACTCCAATTTCTCGTTCCATTTGCCGGAAAAATTCTTGAAAGCGTCCCCGAGCAGGCTCCCCTCGGTCCACATCAATTCTCCTGAACCACCATACTCGCGCTCTCCTCTCCATCCCGGGACTCGATCGCCTAATCCCCTTTCCTCTATCACCGGGCCACCCAATTCCGGCCGGTGTCGAGCGAAACGACTTTTCCCGGTACTAACTTGAACTCCATCCATCAGAACGAACAGCTTCTCCTGAAACGGGAGGCCTTCTCGGTCGCATCACTCCCGGGAAATATTTTTTCCCGCGTTTCGGCGAATCCTGCAATCATATTCGCGATGACACGAGGATCTTGCGACGTCCTGGCGAACGATTTTTAGAACGATTTGTGGAACGATTTTTAGGTTGCAACATGGTGGTTTAATATTTCTTCGAAACTTAGACATAGTAGATACATTTGATTTATTTATTTACTATTTTATACAATTTATGCAATTAATACAAAAATTATTTGTGTAAGATAGGAAGAATTAATCACATTTGTTAAGAGTATAGAGTAATATTTTTAACACTAGATCTACCAAATAAGTTAATATGAATAGTTTCTCGGTTTTTTTTCGCAATTTCTGATCTTTTTGTCTGAGCATATACTATAACAGCTTAAGTAAATACAAGATTAAATAAATAATAGTTTAAATGGACAAGTATAGATAGCAAATTTTAAATAAAATCAAGCTTGCCGCTGTTACAAAATATTACACAATGGTCGCGTTTATGGCTCGGTACTTCTCAAAGGAAAACGGACTCGGCGCATTGCAAATTCCATGGAGAAATAATTTCGTGCTTGTTATAGTGACACTAATTGCCGCTTTTGATGTTACAAGTAAGGTGCAGAGTCAAATAGAATGCTTACTGTGATCAAACGCACTCGGTACTGCCGTCGCACCGGAAGCGATCGAGCCGTTGCTATGCAGTTCTTTTTTGCGTTAGACGCGAATTGAAGATGCTGTCGATACGCTAAAGGTGATGCAGAAAAATTCGCGGTTTCTTCTGGTGTAACATTTGCAAACAGCATCTGTTTGCTGAACTTCGCCCATTCATCACTTATGCATTAAGTTTTTCCGGTGTGACACGGTATTATTACGGAACGCGTCACGTCTACGGGACGCCGAAGTTAATAGTTACGCAAATGTTGTCGAGTGTTAAATGTGGTGCACGCTGCGTCATCTTGATAAAACAGTGGATTTTCCTAGTTCGTGGCTGGTACTCGCACGCACTCCGCTGCATCCGCGGAAATTCTCCGCGTGCCGTGATCAATAATTCACGAACCAGTTTTCCAAAAAATGCTAAGCGATTCTCGAGAGGAAATGCGCGTACAGTTTCGCGAAGGAATTTTTCAGAATTGTCTGCATTCTTCTCGGTGCACACGGTGCATCCATTAATACTCGATATCGCGACTGCCGTGCCCGATTCAAACGACTCTGCCGTGACCGAGATAGTTCACTGTTCTTTAAGACATTGCTGTAATTTGTTCATAGCTTTTATATTCTATTTATACTGTCTGTATTTTATTTATACCTTTTGTATTCTACTTACGCCTTCTGTATTTTATTTACACCTTCTGGGATTTACTTACATCTTCTGGAATTTACTTACGCCTTCTGATATTTATTTACATCTTCTGTATTTTACTTACATCTTCTGTAATTTATTTACACCTTCTGTATTTCATTTACACCTTCTGTATTTTATTTATACCTCCTCTATTTTATTTACACCTGTATCTCGATTCATCTGGCATAATAAGTTTCAACTACAGGCCCTACAGTTTTGCAGCGACTTTACTTGAAATTCCGAGCAGTCCCTGAACCTCACCTTTCCACGCACTAACTTTCTAATTCCCCATCCTCTTTTCTTTCTCTATTTGCTTATCCTCGATCGTGTCCAGATTTCATGTTCAACAAGATTTACGTTCGCCTGCCGAGGCGTTAATCTCCTCTATTCTATTCGAATTCGTATGAATATCAATTTATAGCTGCCTATGAAATATTGGGTAGATAATATTGGATAGTAAAACGGTTATGAACGGTCTCATAACACTCCATATTCTCTCGTTCTGTTATCAGTTTATTGAAACCATTGGTGCAGCAACCGAGGTTTCAATAAACTTTTTTATTTAATTTCTATAGAGTACAGAAGTACTTGCATAACTAGAAACGGCGATAGTCGATTACGATCTCCCCAGAAAATATTGATTACCTTTAGAAATTCACTATAGAGCAATTACGCGACGCGGAACGTTCTTGAGAGAATGAAGACCCTGTTTACGTAAGACGATGACAATGAAACATAACAGACGATGAAAATGAACGGCAAGAATCCGAGAAAAATAATTACCGTTTCCTCGGTGACAGTTAACCGACGCCGTGTCTAACGAACGTGACTAAATCATTTTGATGCCACCCTCGGACAATCCTTTCAATTTCCTTGTCACATACGTAACAGGAATTTTCCTTCTCTCGTAGACAGTCGGTTCCAAAACAAAAACTACAGCCGCGCTCAGCGGCAACAAAAATTTGTTCCCCACCCTAATACACATGCGAACACGTGGCGAAAGATTTCATATCTCCACGCGGCCAGGTTTTTCTGTAATAAATTCAGGAAGTTGTCCTTGCACGGTGCGACCGACGAGAAGAAGAACCAGCGAATCCAGACTCGCGGCTGATTAATTTGTTCGGGACTTTCCGCTGTCTGAGACAAAATGTCCAAGCCTTGACCGTGGAGGAAAAAAACATTCTAATTGAACCTTGAGCATCGCGGCTCCGTCACTGGCGAGCGTTTTGACAGCGAGGCGAGGCGGTTCCATTTGGGTTTCGGAAGGCGATCCGCTCGGAGACAATGTCGCGCGCGTCACAGTGTCCAGCGGCGGCTGGTCGTTCATGGAAAACCGACCAGATTCGCCTTTTCGACCCTGAAGGCGAGCCTGTCGCGCGTATAAGAACGGGCCCCGGGGCCCGGGCCCCTCTTATTTTCGTCCGTTTTTCGATCGGACGAACGTCGCGGCGCTCGGGCGAGTCTGTCTCGCCTTCAACCGATCGTCGCGCCAACCTTTTCCGTCTCCACCGCCGTCACCGATCGCACAATTTCCCATTTCCCGGCGTGTTTCTCGTCGATCAGTGTCGTCACAACTCGTTCAGTGGGTGATCGAAACGATATTTGTTGTGCCGATCCAGTTTTCGTCAGCGACGATCGGGGAATCATGTCGATCATCGAATGTAAGTAGAGGATTGCCCGCTTGCTCTTTCCGTCATAGATCACTCGGGTTTTCATCGCCGGCGATCCACTCACCTGCGTCACCGTCTCGCCTTGATATCATAGAATTTTAAAAAGATCTACACCAGTAGATCGCGATGTAATTGTGGCGAAATAAACGGTTTGGAATGCAGGTTGAAAAGAGTACTTTACATGGATATGTCAAATTACCCTGTACAGTTAGTTCGTTCTGGAAGGAAGGAATGAGAACAGACGAAAAAAGTTTCTTCATCTTGTTTCGCTCAGGACAAACCTCCCTTACGGCTATATATCGCATGTCTTATCTTAAGAAGCCTAAATACGAGAATTATGGCGCTGTAAGTGATATCTTCCAAAAGAATACACATTATTTGAGTTTAATTCATTGTATTTTATTCTATTCTATTTTATGTTACTTTTTCGTTTCATTTTATCTATTTTTTTTTCTTGTTTTATTTTATCTATTTCATTTTATTTTCTTGTTTCATTTTACCCACTTCATTTTATTTTCTTGTTTTCTTTTGTCTATTTTGTGTTTTTTATTTTATCTATTTCATTTCATTGTACGCGACCAATGACGTTCATTATAATAACTAACGAGTTATAATCCTTAATAATTAATTATTTTACTTTTCGTCCAATCCTGGTTAGATCTGAATTTGAATAGAAATGGACGTCTGTAATTAAACAGGAAACTTGAATAGAGCGTTTCCGCTTCGCCTAGACATTACAGAAATGTGAACAACAAAATGTGAATTAAGGAGCAATTGAAGGTCGAGGCTGAAAGTGAAAGCGAAACGAAACAAAGCGAAGCAATTTCGCTCGTACATATATCTCTATCATTCAGTCGCCGCGATCATTTTACAGCAGGAAACAAATAAGTTCCTATCGTGAACGAATATCACTATCAAAATTTTCCGCGAGCAAGCGATTATAAATCACAAAGTGATTATAAACCAGAAAGTGATTATAAATCACAAAGTGATTATAAATCACAAAGTGATTATAAATCACAAAGTGATTATAAATCGTAGAGTGATTATAAATCGTAGAGCGATTCAAAGCCGTAAAGCGATTCTAAAGTGTTACAAATCGATTCGGATTATCCGCAAGCTTTCGCGACAGGAACGACGGGAGGTTTCAATTCACCAGATAGATATCGATCTCGAATTCCCGGATCGGAAGTAACAGGATCAAAAGACAAGACTCCGAGGAATCGTCGGGCGCGTTTTCCGGATTTAATGTTCTCCGAGCAAGCGTCGGTCGTGCGACTCGAGCCACTTGAGAAATTAACTGTTCGCGTTACACCGTCCGCTCGCTCGTTCGTTCGTTCTTCCGCGACCAGATGGAACCGTAAATTCCGTCCCGACTGCACTGTAGAATCCTTATCGCGCTATTCGTATGAATTACGAAAATGTCGACGAGGAAAATTGCTTTCCCCGAGTTTCCCTGCGGTATTCATTTCCATTAGGGCATACATTACGGTGTCCACGGGTATCTGGACATTTACAGTAACTCTCATTAGCAGGTATTCAGGCTATTATATTATCGTTTATTTGACTGACACGTGTTATCTTATTGGATGGCGAAAGCACTGAATTTACTGCAAGCTTCAGCCACTTTTCAACACATTTTCTGTTACTAAATACTATTCACATTCTCATCGTATTTTTTGCAGTTTTTGGTCTCCGTTGTTGGATTTCTATGCAGTTGTTGATATTGGATTTTTATGCAATTGTTTGTCTTCGATTTCTATGCAGTTGTTGGATTTTAATACAGTTTCTGGCTTTTGATTTTTATGCAGTTTTTGGACACGCATTTTTATTCAGTTTGCAAAGATTTTTTGAGCTTTTAGCCTCGGTAATAAAAAAGTAACATAAAATTGCGTAGTACATAAGTTGGAGCAGTGCAACAACTAAAGGTACATGAAGAAATAGACAAACATGGTTATAGTTGAAAATTATGCATTCCAAGTTATCTATGACTGTAACTTAAAGAAACGTGTGGTTATATTTTAAAAAAAGACTTCAATGCTGCTGCTGTGTAGAGTCTCATGCTCAATTAAATGCGTCCAGAGTCCAGTTCGATACAATGAAGACCATTGTCTAAAACATTGTTCTGCTGTTTATGCATTAGGCAGTGGACAGACCTCGCATGGTACATCGCACAAACACGTTTTTCCATGTCTTTTTACAATCGCGAGGGTCGTCGTTGATTTTCCTTGCTCGTGGCAAGGCTGCGAAGTATCATTCGCGAGGAAGAGATAAGGAAGAGGAAATGTGGTTCACGAAATGAGGAAGCACGCACACAGCATGCAAATCGAAGCTCCGCGGCCTCGCCCAGCTTTTTCTGCCGCGTTGATCGGAAATTGAAATCACCGATTTGAAAGTGTAATCGCCGATTATGACGCTTGTCGAGCGCGATAATCAGCGCCAGGATCGAGGATTGCTCGGGCTTGTACTCTCCGTTACACGATCCTCCGTGTCCGACGGGGAGCGTCTATACAGGGTGGGACTAAAGTTCGTCGCATATTCGACTCGTTCCGATCGTCACGTGACCGTGTACTTTTCAATAGCGTGAATCACTGTGAATTAATCGCAGAAACTGCAGCACTTTGCACAGCCAATTACTTCCTTCTTGTTGCGGCTCTTTAACCTAATCGCTATTCTTGCGATCTTTACGACTGTTCCTGGTTTCATCGCATTTAATATGTCTGCGGCATACGGTTATTAAATTCTAGCGCTTGTATTGGATAATTATACCAAAGCATGACATTAATATCGCATAATATAAGGAAATTATAAAGCATTTATACAATGAAATAATTTTCCGAATGTTACGTTGTTGAGACAAATTAATTCTATAATTTTGTATACGCTAATTAAAAGACAAATGAGATACAACATTTTTGCAAAAATCCTTTTTACGTTATCAAAAGACGTGGCGGGTAATTTAAATTTTAACCCTAAATCTAGCATGACGGTTTTACATTTTGTATTTTAAGATTGTTGCAATTATGGAGACTCTTCCGTAGGAAGTAATTAAATAAACGTCTTAATCCAAGCGTATGCTATCATAAAAATGGCGGGAAGTTTAAACGAATTCGGAGTTACTATTCTCGGAAAGTGTTAGATGTTAATCGTTAGCTCTCGGTAGGTTCAGCGTTAAACAGCCGCCGATTCTTGCAACTGCAACTTCGAACGTTGCCTCAGTCTTTTCTGCAGAAAGGGGTCAAATTTAATACAATTGCCGAAGATAATCAGCCGACAAGGGGCGAGTCGAGGGAGCTGTCCTTCCACGTAGTTTCCCGAGCGCTTTTTCTCCCTGGTGAATTAAACCGTGATCAACAATAACGTAATTATCAACGTCAACTTTCTTATCCGTCTCACGGCGAAAACTCGGCCTTTTTTCTGGCAGACACTGCAGCGGAAAAACTCGATAACGAACCATGTCGCGCGCTCTCCCGAGGATGGATAATGCTCGGCAATTTATCTGGCAAACATTTCACGTCCCTTTCTCCGTCGTCGCCTACGAAATCAAGTTCCTCCCTTATCTTCAAGCCCAATCAAAGTCGCAAACGTAACGAATCCCGTTCCGTGTTCTCCATAGTCGAGAGAGTTCAGAATGGAGCTTTTCTCTCTCTTTATCTCTCTTTCTCCCTCCCCCAATCTCTCTCTCCCTTTCTTTCTCTTTCCCGTTCTCTCTCTTTCTCTCTCTTTCTCTCTCTTTCTCTTTCTTTCTCTCTCTCTTTCTCTTTCACTTTCTTTCTCTCTCTGGCCTCTCTTTTGTCTTCCCTTTCTCTTCAATCTCTTCTTTCTCGTTTTTCTCCTCTTTGCCTTCTCATCGCCTTTTCTTCTCGACTATTGTAAGCTCCGCGCCTTTATTCGCTCAGTTGTTCCACCTTTTCACGCTGTTCTCCTTTCCGTTTCGAGGTACCCGGGTCATTTCTGAAATTACACCGGTCTCAATTAACACGTCGGCGTAATTAACGCGCGACGCTCGCGTGGAAACTTCGGCCGGAGGCTTTCTTTCAATCGGTGATCAGATTTAACCCTGTTTCTCTTCGTCTCGGACAATGATAGCATCCGTGAGTACAGTTTCTACCGTTAGTATCGTGTGTTAGAATCATGTATTGCTAACAAATTCAGAAAAATTGTTCGGTCTTATTTCCTATGCCGCGATATTACATTGCCGGCTTTATTTAAAATATCTTATCTACTAATTTGTCACTTTTCAGAATATTTTAAAATGTTTGAAACATCGCGGTCTTTTACATTTCAAGCAAACCTAGAATATTCTATATACGTTTATAGATGTCCAAATGTAATTACTTTTATTTGTTTTTACTTGCTTAAACATGATTTTACTAATATAAAACTTTACTTTTTT